>JAIQCW010000317.1:0-157453 GCA_020283715.1 Cytauxzoon felis
TAACTACTAACATGATGTGAAGTATCTATAGTAACTATATTATACTTATAATAATACTAATTATATATACTTTAATAAATTATTAAAATATTATACTTAAGTTATAAATTATTGAAGGAAGGTAATACGGAATTTCTAGAATATCAGACCTCAAGTGGATTACCCGCAGCTGATCTCAGGGAAGCGGAGGGGAAAGTAAATAAAGGAAGCTGTCTGCAAGACGAAGGAACGTCGAATGGAACGAAGAGGTGATGTGGACCTCAAGTGGAGGAGCTCCATGCAATGGGGAAGAAAGGTGGATGTAACTTCAAGTAGATTGATTGTTTCTATCAAATGTATATAAATGAGTGAATAAATTATTGGTATGTGTATGGTATTAAGAGCGACTGATTTATGTGAATGTTGTGATATTTATTGATTATATAGTGTATGTTTACAGCAGAATGATTTTTTATTGAGAGGGCTCTTGATAAATTTTGGTTGACTATAATCGATACCATTTCTTCTATTAAGTGAGTGTATAATATTATTAGTTGTATTATTAAGAGGTGTAATGTGATTATAATATAACTTATAATCATTTAATCCTTTAACACTTTCGTTGCTAATGATTATTTTATTTCTAATTATACTATTACTATTCGATTTATTATATAATTTCACATCAATTAATGGATGTCTATACTCGTGACTATTTTTAATCCATTTATTTAAATCATTTCTTCCTACCTCAGCATCATTATAATCAAATCCTGAAAGTTTATGTGCAGGTAATTTAAGAAATAATCCATCATCCGGTGGCAATAAGTTAAATTTATTAAATATTCTTCTATCATCATTCAACATATTACATGAATTATCATCCAATAAATCTACAACAACCTTATCATTAATCTCCACCTGAGGTCCAATCCTACTAATTCCACTAGGCATTCCACTTGAGGTCGTCTTGCAGACAGCTCCTTTATTTACTTCCCCTTCCAGCTCCCGTAGATCGCTTCCAGGTTCCACTCGAGGTCCATTAACTATATCACGTTCTTCCGGGTTAACATCCTTTGTTCCTCCGGGTATAATTCCTGTTCTTAGGGGTTGAACATCTTCGTTCTTCCGGGTTAAAATCTTTTGTTCCTCTTCATTACCTTCGCCACGATCTCCGGGAGTGGCTATACTCTTTAGAGATAAGTAATTGGAAGAGGGATCCACGCCGAGTGGAACAGAAGTTGTAACCTCAGGTGGAGGACAAAGAGATGTTGGTCCTTTTGGTATTTCGAGTGGATTATTGACGATGTTAGAGGTTATATTATTTTCATTTTTTTTGATATTGTTACAGTTTTTGGTATAATGGTATTTATTATTTGTTTGTATTTGTATATTATTATTATTGTATTGATTGAATGTGACATTATGTATAGGATTATAGATATCTTTAACTTTTAATGATGGATGGAAGTAATGTTTGATTAATGGTGTTTTGAATAGGATTTCGATAAAGTTATTAATAAATCCACGATTCCATGGATTATAATTACCATGAGTAGATTTTAATTGTTCATTTGTAGTTTGATTAGTTGAAATTAAATATAAATGATAACCTAATAGACCAATAATGAACCATCCTGTAAGTATAATATATAATAATAGACTAGATGATTCTATTAATTCTGGTGTATTAATATATTCATAACTAGTGATAATAATCCTAAGTATAGTACATGAGATTAATAATAATAATAATATAAATGTAGATGTAATAAATATAATAAATGATTTATAATTATTTGAACCTATACAATTACCTAACCATTTACAATGATGATCAAATCTATTAATACATACATTACATATATTACAATGTACACTTCTAGGATTACGATATATATTACATGTATAACAATACTTTATTTTTAAAAATTTTCCTGTTACTGTTATTTCAATCTGTGATGGTATTGTATTATAACGTTTATATCCTTTTAAATAATCATATATATTATATGGATCTGTTTGTTTTGGTATTACTCCTGGATCATTAAATGATGTTTTACAGAATGATATACAGGATATTATCATAAAAATTATTATTATAATTGGTATATATATATCATATATCTTTATATACCATAATAATGTTGTACAATTGAAGAGTATATATGGAAATAATAATAATAATATACTTGCGATACGGGTATAACCATCTTTACTTGTTAATATATCACCTCCTAACAAAGACCATTGATTACCTAATACATTACTTCCACCAGAAATCACGTTCAACATCTTCCATTAATGTAATTCCGTTACGCAGTGTAGTGAAACGAAACGGAGTGAAGACTACCGAAGGTATGACTTGAAGTTTATGAAATCCTTACTTGTAATTATCAACAATAGAAGTGTATAAAGTCTTTAATTACAGAGTAAACAGAGTGAAGTGTATAAAGTCTTTAATTACAGAGTAAACAGAGTGAAGTGTATAAAGTCTTTAATTCAGCAGTGACAGAGTGAAGTGTATGAAATCCTTAGTCAGTTTCTGACTTAAACACTTATTTTATAAATTCAGAGCATCGATTTTTCATTTTATGTAATGGATGTAGTCGGCATAAAATGTTTTCTGGTAGAATTAGGTCATGGATGGAAATGCCTCTAGTGTACTGTAGTTGTACGCGCTGAAAACACTTTAAAATTCTAATCTTTCCTGAGATTGATCGATACAATTTAAGAGTATAGAAATAAATATATAAGATTCCATGTATAAAATGTCTATTTCTTTTAAAAATTCCCTCAATCCAGGTATAATACCTGGAGGACACTAATAAAAACAATCCGTACTATCACCAGTTACAAAATAAAACACTACCACAGGATAACAAACATTGAGAATACTTTATAACTTCATTACAGATGGATAAATACTATAAATAGAGGCTGGCATGTCTTTATATTGATCTTCGTGGAGACAACTGCACGAATACATCAATAATCCATAGAGGTAGTGGTGAAGAGGGTATCCTATAAATTCAACAATATAAAGTTATTGAAATTATTATATCCATTAAAAATAATCGTCTTTGTAGGTAGAAAAATAAAAGACCAAATCTTCATCCACCCAGAGACAAATGACCTCGATATGAAATTTCTACACATTTTAGTAAAAATCCACCAGAAGCTTTAAGAAATTAATTCATACAATAAATTAATTGAAATTTAATCCTTTATCATTTTTTTTAAAATTTACTGCATCTTGATCCATCACTATTACCACGGTCATAACATGCGTCACTCCATCATATAAATTCTAAATACCTTCTATGACTATATGTATATACAATTTCTATATAATAATAAATACTGTCCTGTACCATAGATTATAAAATGCCAAGACATACTGGTGTTAATACCAAAGCCTTGGAAGCCATACAACGTAAGAAGGAGCAAAAGGAGCTCATAGCCAAGAAGAAGGAGGCAGAAATGTTAGATAAACTTTGGGAGGATAATGACAAATTAGCCAAGGCTAAACAGGAAAGGAAGGTATTTGTTATCCTTTTATCTTATTCAATTCATCTATACAGCTGGATCAACAACGTAAACAGCAAGAGAAATTACAGAAGAAAATGGAATTAAAGAAGTTGTTACAAGAAGAAGAATCGCAATTAATATCGAATAAAATGTCAAAGGTATTACCTTATTATAAAATTTATCTATCATTTTTTAGGGCAGTGTCACAGTACCCAAAATCACAAGAGCCGAATGCCTTAGACTTCAACTACTTTCACAACAGAATTTAGAAAAGGAAATCGTCAAACAAGATGTTAGTCTCAAAAACACGAGATGTTATCCACCTGAGGTTACAACCACCGCTTCACTCGCTTCCACCATAGGTCTTGCAGACAGCTCTTCCAATTACCTATCTCTAAAGAGTAAAGCCACTCCCAGAGATCGTGGCGGTGATGAGAGTGTAGAGGATTGGACCTCGAGTGGACCCGTAGCTGATCTCAGGGAAGCGGAGGGGGAAGTAAATAGAGAAGCTGTCTGCAAGACCAACGGTGGTTTAACTTTAGGTGGAGAAGATACAGTAGTACATACGGTAGAATACTACTGGAAAAGAATGATTTTTGATATGTTTAATATATATATTTCTATAGGAGTATTTACCAACGGATAACGGTTTATTGCGGTTGAATACTAATCACCAATTGATGGAAGAACGGCTAGAATTAGAGAAGAAGGATATAGAACTCATTGATGGTATATGTTTTAAAAACTAAATATTACATTCATATAGCTACCGGTCTCGATGATGCACTCAACGCACTCAGCATCGATAAAGACCCCAAATTAGATAAATCCGTCAAAGCTGTAAGTTTATTATATATATCCTTATCTTATCTACCCGATGTTATATCCATCTTTCCTTCATCTTGCAGACAGCTCTCCACTCAATGTCCAATCCTACTCTCTTCCACTCGCCGTGGTGGCCTCTCTATTTACTTCCCCTTCCAGCTCCCGTAGATCGCTTCCAGGTAGTCCACTTGAGGTTACATCCGACACATTCTTAGCACCATCTTCCATCATTCCCATGATGGATGATCCATCACTACCTTCACCACGATCTCCGGGAGTGGCTCTACTCTTTAGAGATAGATAATTGGAGGAGCCTCCACAGCTAGTGGAAGAAGAGTTGGATTGGACCTCAGGTGGAGGAGAGCTCTCTGCGAGAACAACAGTGGTCAGAGTATAAGACTCACGTGTAATTGGAATAAAATAATGTGGTATATGAGAATCTTGGGTATAAAAAGTCAATTATAGCAGCTTTCCATTAATCTTTCATATTTAGTTATACATGTCATTTCAAGAGCGTAAAATGGTTGAACTGCGTGAGGAATATCCTAATTTGAAGTTATCGCAATATAAGGATATGGTGTTTAAATTGGTATGTTGATGTATGAATTTGATATTTAAATTTATTTATAGTGGAAGAAATCACCGGAGAATCCAATGAATAATGTTTGATATTTAATTTATTTGTAATTTATATATTCTATGATTAATAAAATTTCTAGAAATAATTTTAAAGTATATGAAAGTGGTTTATTATTGAGATTATTATCTGTATTGGATGGTAAATGTGTAACTATACTATTAAAAAATGGTACAAGGATAGTTGGTATCTTAGATACCTATGATTTAAATATAAAGACATTAGATATCATGAGATCTGTATTACAATTATCAAAATGTCAAAGTACTAAGCATTATATGATAGAGACACTGAAGTTGAAGTTAAATGATGAGTGTAATATCATCAAGGATAAAAAATATAGAATTATAAAACGGAAATTTATAAAATTGATAAATGTAAATTTAATATTAAATGAAGAAGAAACTATTCAACTTAGTCAAATCATTATAAATTCCGATTCAATGTCTATACTGTATCCAAATAATAATACCTTAGCCATATATCGCAATATTGATCAAATTATATTAAAGAGGAGTAAAAGTCATTTAAAAAATTTAGCATATCAAAAATGCCATAGAATTGGTAACCACTAATTAACTCTTTACACTCTTATAATTCTCCAACTCTTGTAATATCTTCTTCACAAAATCACTCTCTATGTCCTCATCATCCCAACCTATAATATAATGAAATAAAAAAGCTTGTTACATAAACTATAGAATGTAGTTAGTCAGCTGTTGTCCACAGAATGTCCAATAATACTCTCCTTACCAATCGTTCCACCTGAGGTTACAATCTTGTCTTCAACTCGCCGTGGTGGCCTTTTCTATTTAGTTCCCCTCGGATTCCCGTAGATCATCCTCGGTATTTGTCTACCCGGAAGATCGTAAATGTTCAACCCCTAAGAACAGGAAATCTACCCGGAGTAACAAAAAATGTTAACCCGGGGGAATAAAAGATGTCTACTCCGAGGAACAGAAAAAATTCAACCCGGAAGAACAGACCTCGGGTATAATAGATGTAACCTCAGGCGGAATACCTGGAAGCGATCTATGGGAGCTGGAAGGGGAAGTAAATAGAAGAGGCCACCACGGCGAGTGGAATCAGAGTTGGATTGGACCTCAAGTGGAGCAGAGTGGAGAAGAAGGTTAGACTTATGTTATAGGTAACTTGGGGTGGATTGATTGTTGTTATTTATCTTTGATGGACATGGGTTTATAGTTTTGTATAGTTTCTTATTACGTACCTGCTGTTTCCCAATCTTCATTCCAGTCTGCGATTTCGGGATCATCTACGGTGATGATATTTTCTAAGTGTATAATTGGAGTGAGTAATGATGATACATACCGATTTCATCGAATTCTTCGAGTTCATCATCGGGTTCATCGAAGATTTGTAAATCGGATGTTATATCTACAAGATCATTTTTATTATCATTATTGGATTCCATATCGTGAATAATAAAATAAAATTTATAGAAAAAAAATTAAGAAATTATTCAAATTGTTTTAATATAAAGTGTGATATATAGTGTTGTTTACAACGTAATTGTAATTTAAGTAAACAATTATTATAATTTGATTGTGCAATTGTACCTTTACCAATTATAAGAAATTTATTCAAAAATTTTCCTGATAAATTCATTCTTCTTATATTATTATTATCATTCAATTCATCTATCATCACGTACATACCTAAATACTTTATAATTACATTATAAGCATCTTCTACAGATTTGAATTGTAATTGAAATGTACCAACCTCTTCATCTAATGATAATTCTGACCATAGTTCATGAAAATCATTTAATCTATACTCCGCCATATATAATGCTATACCCATATTTATACTATTTATACTATAACTCTCATTATAATAACACTCTCCAGTCATACATACCAAATCATAACATAAATCCACCTTTATATTCCCATATAATAACAAATCCATCATATCTACAATACAACCATTCTCCATCGTAGTGTCTTCACCCGAGGTCTTGCCACTTGCCGTGGTGGCCTCTCTATTTACTTCCCCCTCCGCTTCCCTGAGATCAGCTACGGGTTCTCCACTTGAGGTTACATCATCATTAACTTCATCATCGCCACGATCTCCGGGAGTGGCATTACCGTTTACGGGGAGGTAATTGGAAGAGCCCTCCACGGCGAGTGGAACAGTGGTTGTAACCTCAGGTGGAGTATCATTTGTTTGTATTGTTGAAGTATGATTGATGATATTTTTGAGTTTATTGTATGTATAATCATTTGCTTGAAGGAGGATTTGTATTTTATTATCTGTGTTTGTTAATTTTTTGATATGATTTTGGTATATGATTGGCCAATTAATTTCATTAGGTGTTGATTTAAGGTCGATGTTAATATGTAGATTTTCAAGATTTTGATCATCGAGTGTATTAATAATGATAAATTCAAATAATATAAATTTACCCATGAAATAAATATTTACATTAACATTATAATCCTCTTCATCTTCAGTTAATTTTAATATCATCATTGTTATAGGTTGTGAATCATCAATTAAATATCTCAATTCAAAAAATTGATCTATTGTATCATCTAATTCATCAATCTCAGGTAATGAACATTCTATACTTCTAGTCCTGCCCTCTATACTCCTACTCTTTGTACGTATCATTCTATTCAATAACTCATCATTTATATCCACATCAACTACACCATCCGTCAATAACATATTCAATACTATATTTATATTCACATTCGTATTCACAGAATTATACAACTCCACCAATTCATCATCCACTACTTCTACTCCATCTATCTTCGTCTTGCAGACAGCTTCCACTTGAGGTCCATCTTTTCCATTGCATTGAGCTCCTCCACCAGAGGTCATTCCACTAGGCGTGGCGCCTTCTCTATTTAGTTGTCCCTCCGCTTCCCTGAGATCAGCTACGGGTTCTCCACTTGAGGTTACATCTACTACACTTGAAGCTTGTTCTTCCGGGTAGAATTCCTGTTCTTCTGGGTTGACATTCTCTGTTCCTCCGGGTAGAACATCTTTGTTCTTAGGGGTTGACATTCTCTGTTCCTCCGGGTTAACATCGCCACGATCTCCGGGAGTGGCTATACCGTTTACGGGGAGGTAATTGGAAGAAGGCTCCACGCCGAGTGGAACAGAGGTTGTAACCTCAGGTGGAGAGCCTCCATGGCGAGTGGAAGGAGGGGTTGTAACTTCAGGATAAAGATATGTATTTCTTTTATAGAAGTTGTATAGGAATGTACCGTATTCATTGAGATCATAATTATGATCATGTTCATGTATGAATGATTGTAGTATAATAGTGATTGGATAATGTAATTCGGGTATAAATTTGGCAATATTATCGAGTGCATTGATAGCAGAGCATCTAACATATGATGATTCGAGTATAAGACGATTGAATATGAAACGTATATAATCATTAGGATTATTTACTTTAGGTATAAAATCACCAAGAAATTTGAGCATTTTACAATTTAATTCCATATATTCACAATCTTCAATAAATTCACATATATTACAAATACCCATAACTTGTGCTTGTTGTATTATAGTTGATATATAAATTGTAGCATCAACCATTTCATTTTTAAATTTATATGATGATTCATTACGAAAATTTAATGAAAGATATTTTAATACAATTTTATATTTATCAGGATATAAAACACATAATCTTTTAACTACTTTAACGACTTCTAATTTCAAATCACTATTTATTTTATTAGATTGTAATAATAAATTATCAATCGTATCATTATTACCAATCTTTAATAATATCAATAATGATAATGATGATAATAATTTATTTTTATTACTAATCAATAATTCTATATCCTTATTAACATCTTTCAATAATTCTGGTACAACATCAGCTAATTTATTCAATTCATTCATACCTACATACATCTTCAATCCATCTCCACTTTTAATCATACCCCTTAATAATAATACAACACTCTTTATATCATATGGAAAATTAGAAGGAATATTTGATTTAACAGATTTATCCATCATATTATATGAAGTACCTACAGTCTTACCATCATTTTTAACATCCAAGGTCTTCCACTCGGTTCTACCTGAGGTCGTCTTGCAGACAGCTCCTTTATTTAGTTGTCCCTCCGCTTCCCTGAGATCAGCTGCGGGTGTTCCACTTGAGGTTACATAATCATTAACTTTCTGTTCTTCCGGGTTAACATCCTTTGTTCCTCCGGGTAGATTCCCTGTTCTTAGGGGTTGAACATCTTTGTTCTTCCGGGTTGACATTCTTTGTTCCACCTCATTACCACCGCCACGATCTCCGGGAGTGGCTCTACCCTTCAGGGATAGGTAATTGGAAGAGCTGACGGCAGGATGGACCTCAGGTGGAGAAGAGCTGACGGCAGGACTAACCTCGTGTGGAGGACGAAGAGAGTTAACATCGGATGTATGAGAGTTTACAATTTTTGAGGGTTGAGTAATGGATATGATGAGTGTAATGATGGCTTTGATGGCTTCGAGTTTAACGGCGTCGGATTTATGATTGAGTGAACGATTGACAAGTGTAGCGAATTCTGGATCTAGTAGGCAATTATTTATACTAAGGAATTTGATAATGAAGCATCGTGTATGTATTCCAGCATTTCCAGAAAGTATAGTAGTGATTAATTTCCTTAATGATTGTTTATCATTAGCTTTTAATAAAAATAATAAAATTGTAGCATGATATCTAACCATTTCATTATTATTAGATAAACATGTAGTAATTTCACTAATCCATCGTCTTAAAAGATCATTAGCTTCATTGAACATACCAATACAACATAATAATGTTGAAGATGATACATATGGTTCAACATCTACCAATAATGATTTCATATATCTCTCAATCTGAGATGGTATATTACCATTCAATATATAACATATTACTCTAATAGCATTAGCTCTATATATATAATTTGGAGAATTTATATCTTTTGTTAATGATGATGTCACTATAAATACCTCAGTTTCATTCACTGGTAAAGATTTTATCAATAAATATACTAATCTTCTTAATCTTTCATCATCAGATTCAAATAATCTTGTAGTACCAAAAAATATCTCTGTAGATTCTGCCTCTGTCAATATATCATCACCAGAATTCAATAAACTTAATATCCTAGTCAATAATGAAGCACATTTTTTAACATTTATTGGCACTTTTGAAAATAATGATATATCTTGTATTATACTATTCTTATCATTATTATATACATTCTTTATCAGATTCTTATTCATCGACGCCATCTCTTAGCTCAATCATATAGACAATAAAAAAAAATTAATACTATTCCACTAGTATATACATATTAAATTAAATAAAAAATTATACATTTATATACAATAAATTATCACATTGAGTTTTTTTTTAATCAAAAAAAAAATCTTCATACGGGTATTGTATAACCCATCGACCCACATATAGAAAATAATAAGCTTCATCAATACTATACCAAAGACATCACATGTCTTGATACATCAACCATCTTCTTACCACAAATATGACATCTTCCATTTTTATAAGCACTGTAAATAAATATATTCATATACATTCAACTCACCATGATGTACAATACTTCCCATTCACATGAAGAAATATCTTACACAACTTACACTTATTACCACTCGTTTCCAATCTATATATACATCAATATAAATCAAGTTATCTTAAAAAGAAGTAATTATCCACATTATGTAACATTTACTACCCTGTCCTGCAGAC
Organism: Cytauxzoon felis; assembly: GCA_020283715.1. NCBI lineage: Eukaryota > Apicomplexa > Aconoidasida > Piroplasmida > Theileriidae > Cytauxzoon > Cytauxzoon felis. The sequence goes on from JAIQCW010000317.1 coordinate 10,719, forward strand.
AGCTCTCCACCTGAGGTCATTCCACTCGCCGTGGAGGCCTTCTCTATTTAGTTGTCCCTCCAGCTCCCGTGGATCGCTTTCGGGTTCCACTTGAGGTCTCCACCTGAGGTCCAGTACTATTCCTCATTCCACTTCCATCTACATCCTCACCTACGCCACGATCTCCGGGAGTGGCTATACTCTTTAGAGATAGGTAATTAGAAGAGCTGTCTGCAAGACCAACGGTGGAGGCGAGTGTGAGAGAGTTGGAGAAGACAAGGTTGTAACCTCAGGTGGAAGTGGAAGTCAAGCATTAGACCTCGAGTGGATAACGACTTGTTGTATTAAAGATTGGTGTAATAAACATACTTATCCTTCTTGATGCGTTTTTCTAATAATTTATTAACGCCAACGGCGCATCTATTTCCTATAGTAGATGAAATTTATGGAAGATTAACAACTTACCGTCTAATTTAGTGTCTGGTGTAGGTAAATTACTCAATTTTTTCTCACATTTCTTACATGGCATCTTTATTGAGGCTAATTTTAGTCATTTCATGTAAATTTGAATGAGGAAGATGACAATAATGGACAAATTATTAATTTTTCTAACATTTATATATACTGATGGAATATATCATTCAATAACAGCTAAATTTATAGTAATCTTGAAGATATTTGACATTATTGTCATTGAATATACATAAATCCAAGATTAAAGTAAGAAGAATGGGATTTCAATCCACACATTTACTGAATACCAATAGCACTCTTGTAGAAGAATCGCTATTTCCGTATAACAATGTCTATTCATTACTTTACAATAAAAATGAATCAAGTACCTTTAAACAGAACTTTCATCCATCATTTCCATCAATTGATGTATTATTTATGTCAAATTTAGACATTTATATCTTTCATCTTACGTCACATGCATCAATCACTTAGACAGTGCTTGATGATGATAATATGCTAAAATTTTATTAAATCAATTAAAAACTAAATAAATTTACTATAATATATGTAATTTATAAGTAATTTATTGTGTATTTTTTTTAAATGCATAGACATCTGTCTTAATTTTCAGTATTCAACAAGAGTATTTCAAATTATAAACTCAACATTAAATTGAAGATATAAATTTAATATTTTGATTTATAATATCATAATTAATCAATTTCTATATGTTATATAAATTTATTAACTATAGATCTATAAATTTAATAATAATAATTTAATGATATAATACCCCAGTAATTATAGATTTGAATAATAAATTTAGAGTAATGTATATGTATTATATATGTATAACTGAACTAATGTTCAATTGTAAATGGTAAATATTTCTAATAAATGCAGTTTTTATAGTATAAAATTAATATTATATTATATTTTATAAATGTATACCTAGCAATATAATTTAGACAGCCACCATAGGATATTTATATGAATGACTGTAACATTATGAAAATGATTACATCATTAAAGAAAATATCCATGTTCATGGTTGGTTTTACATTATTAACACCATTAAGATTAATATTTTCATGTGGTATATATATAGCAGATAGATATCATTTACCAAATGATAATGTTGGATTATTAATAACATTATTACATAATCCTATGGAAATAGCTGGATTATTAGGTAATATGATCTCTAATCTATTAATATTAATACCAAATGAATTATTTATTACAATCATCTCAATTATTACTAATTGGCTAATGGTTTTAATGGCAGTAATTACACTCTATGGATATACAAATGGAAATGATATAGGTAATCTATCCTATTATAAATGGACTTTAATCATTTATCAATTCATATTCAATCTCAATTATACCTTCTCTGTACGTATAGATAATGAAAATATCAGTTTCTTAACAGCCGGCGTACCAATCTCTGATGTTTTCGTATCATTCTATCACTGGTTATTCATCTATTATGCAAATAAATACAATAGTAATGATACCAAATACTGGATAGTATACGGCCAACTCACAATCATGGCCATATTATCATACGTTACCGCTGTACTATGGTCATTCAGCTACGTTATGCCCTATATCACGTACGACAATGTGGATCAATCTCAGAGTGAAAATCACGGACATGCACTCACCTCCACCGTAGGTCCTGCAGACAGCCTCTTCTATTTACTTCCCCCTTCGCTTCCCGGAGATCGCAGCTGTCCATCAGGAGGTGGTAAACAAGTGCAGAACGGAGGAATGAGTGAAAGAGGCGATAATAATAATGGAAAAGCTGAGGGGGGAAATGGGCAGGGTAACGGGACTGTTACATCTGAGAATCACAAGAACGAAAATATGACATGTGCCCCAGATTCAAATTATGGGGGAACTGGGGCGGAAAATTTAAATACTCAGGATGGTATAAATGCGACCCAAAAGGAACAACTAGAGACTGATAATGATGGATTAGATGAACAAAGAGGTTTAAAAGATTTATTGCGCGGTTGGACCTGGTCACCCGGGTTATTATTGATTATATCGTGGGGCTTGGTATATTTGGTTTATCCCAACATAGCACCATATTATTTAGTGGCACCAGAAGTTGCTTATAAAATAGAATTGATAAATTTAATTGTACATACAATTCCACCAATAATAATATGTATACTAGATAATTATAGTTTGGGTCCAGGAAGGAAATGGAGTGAACATTTATGGTGGAATTTGACATGGCTAGGTGGTTTATACATATTTATATGTATATTTATATTTTTTAGAGTACTACATGGTTTTGATTCATATCTAAGATTAATAATTAAAGATAATGATTTATTAGTTGGGATATTGACATCATCATTTATAACATGTGTTGATGCTGTAGCAGCTATAGCCGCATCAGCTGTTGGTGCACAAGTTAAAGGATATAATGGATCAGTAACTACATTTATAGTACTAATATCATTAGTATTTTTAAATATATCAGCATTTATGGGTGATGGATATCTTAGAACCTATAAAAAATATACTAAAGAGCATTGGCCTACCAAAGATTATAGTAATTTTGATGCATTTAAATTCTGGATTTATAAATCATATATATTAGCCAAAGATTCAGCTAGAACAGCCTTTACCGCTAATATAAGATATCAATTGGCACGCGTAAGTGATTTTAATAAAGGATAATCTAAAAATTACAACCACCATATAATTCAGTATTAAACAATTAATATAATCTCTTTCATTATATATAATTCATATTACTCTATAGAAACAAATAACAAGGAGCGAAATGTTTTCCATCCTAGGTACTGTAGTCAGCTCTCCACCCTAGGTTAGTCCTGCCGTCATCTCTTCTATTTACCTATCTCTAAAGAGTAGAGCCACTCCCAGAGATCATGGCATTATAATTCTGTTCTTAGGGGTTGACATATTTACGTTCTTCCGGGTTAACATTCTCTGTTCCTCCGGGTAGAATTCCTGTTCTTAGGGGTTGAACATCTTCGTTCTTCCGGGTTGACAAATACCTGGAAGCGATCTACGGGAGCTGGAGGGGGAAATAAATAGAAGATTTATCTTCAAGACTTACATTAGAAGGCACCATAATATGGTAAGAATACGAGACTAACAATAGTTGATATCATCCTTCTATGGACTATTAATTTGTAATAAAATTGATGTAATTTTCAATCTTATTTATTTTTTTGGTAAATATTATGTTGTAATAATCAAGGAGATGTATATATAGACCTATGGTATACATTATATTATATTAATTCATAATGAATGAATGATGATGAATGGTAAGAATAATGAACTTTGTATTATAAAAAATGATAAAATAGAAATAAATATATAATAATTTAAATTTAAATGAATAAATCTGGTAATAATACCCATCATTAATATAAATTTACCAATTAGAATTTCTGTAAAATTCTATTGCCATCCCTCCATATACTAAATGTTCATAGTATAATTTCATAATACCCCTCTCATTTCTCGCCGATTTAGGGTTATATATAATTTCTATTTACATTATTTGACAATTTACAGTTTAAATAATGCAATTTTGGATCTAAATTCACGCTGATTATTGAAAATTTTAATGTATAGTAGAACATTACATTAATTAATTCAATAGTTGCATGCACATTTTGCATATCTATATTACTTTGGATGGAATTATAGGTATGTTATAGGAATTAATTAGCTATTCAAATTGTCACAATTATGAATTTGTAAAGCACGTAATGTAATAAAAGGTATAGTTGGAGTGAAGTAAGATTTATAATATTCACTTAAGATTGTAAAACTTCTTCCTTCAAGGACAACTAGATGTTGTGTATACATCTTATTATAATGGTTAGATCAATTGTATAGAGATTAGGTTATGAATTCCATAATATTCAACGATGAATTCAAGACTGTGGAATGTATATGAATTATATACAGAATAGATTAAAGGGCATATACAAAATTATAAAGCGATTTTTTATATAAATTACTTGTTGTTTGTTTAATTGTAGCTTGTATTGTGTTGAAATTAATGTTCATTATATCCGATAATAAAGTTTCACATCTCAAATCCCTAAGTAAAGGTTTCTAAAATGTACCCTTGTAATAATGCATAAAATTTGTAATGGATAGTTTTAATTATTAACATATCGCATAAGTCAATAAAATATATTATCATATCGCATATAAATTAATTCCCCTTCTATGGGTGAGTACTATATTCTATAAAGACTCATATCATTAAGGGAAGATGACTGATACTGACAGTAGGTGTAGGCCAAAATACCAATATCTCAATAAAGTTGCCATGATTATGGTTGGATTTGGATTTTTAATGCCCTTGAGATTACTTATTACTTGTGCCTTTTACGCCATGCAAAGATTTCAGCTACCATTGGATAATGTAGGATTATTCATTAATCAATTCAACAACCCTGTAGAAATATCATATTTAGTAGGTTTTATTATATCAACAGCAATCACAATGTCTACACCGGATAAGAAGGATGTACATAGATATTTATCAATAGCCACCAATTGTTCGACTGTTTTATGTAGTATTATATTGTTATTCTCCTATACAACTGGAGGAGAAATGGGACATGTTACATATTATTACTGGACCTTAATTATTTATCCATCATTGGCTGGTATGAATTATACCTTTTGTGTAGCTGTTGATCCAGCCAATGTTACGTACAATAATTTAGGTCTACCATTATCTGGTATATTCATATTTTTCTACCATTGGGTTTGTATGAAGATATTTAACACGTTTCACCTGGGAAATATCGAATTCTGGCTTGTTGTATACCAAATTATCATTATGATCTCCATCACAATTGCAGCTTCTGTCTTATGGACACTAGCCAGATTTTATGAAATTACGGATAATGGACAGGGATCGAGTGAATCGAGTAATTGTAATAAAGGACAAGATAGTACTCCATCTCAACAAACCAATAATGGATGTTGTTGCTGTTGTAAAGAATGTAAAGAAAAAGGCGAAGCTGAATGTAAATGTGAGGAAGGGGATGATGGAAATTGTAAATTGTGTAAAATAGCCAAGATATTATGCTGCCTATGTAAAAAGGGAGAGACATGTACTAAATGTGTAGAGAAATTTTCAGAATGCGTTAATCAATTGACCTCCGGAGGCTGTTCATCTGAAGAGGCTGAGAAATTAACATGCACTTGCGAAGGTTGTAATAAAGAAAATACTTGTTGTAGAGTTAAAAGGTTTGTAAAATTCTGTGAGGAATCCTGTAAGATGATAAAGAATGCAACCTGTTATTGCACGACCTTCTTTAGGATATGTATTTCCAAGATGATGACAAATTCTAGGACGACCCTAACTGTCAAATACATGTATAGAGCTATTATTGAATTATGCGCATGTTGCGGCAAATGTGGAAACGGCTGTCTGAAGAGCGGTAAATGCAGTATAGTTAATATTTTAAAGTGTTTATTTGCAGATGAAACGTGCCTTTGCAAGAATCAATCTAGTGAAAGTGGATGTAATTCTCTGTGCAAATGTGTTTTAGATTTATTCAAACAGATCAAGTGCGCTTTAAATATATCTCCCTGTGGAAAATGTAGCCCATGTACAGCGAGTAATCAATGTACTAACGGCCAATGCTGTCTAGTATGTTGGAAGAGATTATTTAAATGTTACATCATCTGTGGTGGGAAATGTAAAGTGGAGAATGATAAATGCAAATGTTGTTGTGTTGCTGGATCATCTGAAGAGGAATGTACATGTTGTACACCTCCAGAACCCACTGTAACACAATGTACATGTACTGAAGATGAGAAATGCTGCAGCTGTTGTACCTCATGTGGAGAAACATGTAAGAAACCATGCGAGTGCAAAAGTGGAGAATGTAATGGTTGTTGCTGTTGTTGTAAGAAGGATTGCCAATCATCAAAGACTCAATCAAGTTCCAAATGCATCTTCGCCGGGATTTACTACTGGTTTATATCTGTTAAAGACTCATGTACACGAATAATCCTCCAATATTATGAAGCATTTTATTATTATTGTACCGGTAAAAGTCCTAATTCGTCATGTAAATGTTGTTGTTGCAAAAATGAAAAGTGCTCATGCCCAGGTCATCAAAATGAAGCGCAGGAACAAGACTGTAAATGTTGTTGTTGTGAAAAGGAGGATCAAGCTAAATCACCTGGCACAGGAGGACAGGATAATGGTAAAAAAGGAGGTCCGCTAGGATTAGATATCCCAGAGGTATGGTCTCCAATAATGATGGACTTTTTAAGTCTTGGATTTTTATACGTCTTCTTCCCATCTATATTACCATTTCAACTTGTTGATCCTCAGGGCGGTTATTATATTCAGTTGATTAACTTGTTTACAACAACACTACCAGCCACTATAATTATCCTCTTGGAGCTTTTCGAGGTTGGCCCAAATAGAAAGTGGAAAGGGCAATGGATATTATGGCACTACACATGGTTATTAATGGCACCATACATTTTATGTATGGCAATTTGTATAATTACACTCCATTATCCAGACAGTGCTATAGCATCGGTTGTCCAAGGAAATAAGTATGTAGTATGCGCTTTAACTATAATTTATACATTGTCCGAGGAACTTTTAGAGGATATAGGACTAGCTGGATCAGCTAATCAAGGCAAAGACGATAAACCTAACGGTGTTACATTATCCTTTGCTGCCATGGGATCTGTAACTATAATGACAATCACAATGCTTATAGCTGACGGATATCTACAGGTGTATAGGAAATCTGATAGAGATCATTGGCCTACTAGAAATTATTCATCGTGCGAGAGCATAAGCTTTTGGATATGTTCGGGCATTAAAGTAGCATGGAAAAGTAATATCAACGCCTTTACACTTGATCTAAGAAAAACATTTTTAGAAAAGGTCAGTGTAACTGAATGAAGTTTAATTCGGTATGAAATACACAAAGGTACCGAAAAATTGTTTTCTGTTCCGTGTACCCCTAGGAGGGTTGTCTCTTGTAGTTTGTATTTTAGTGTATAATGTTTCTATTGTTGCTGTATAAAGTTTGTAATTTTAAAGGTATAGGAATATGAAATTTAATATTCCTCAATTTTCATTCATTGTTTTTAAATTTTTTTTAAATGTACCATATAATGCAGTTTTAATTTTAATTTAATTAAATAATTATTTATACATGTCTATTAAAGAGTCAGTTGATGAGCTTCTCATACACTCCAGGAGATTATCAATATATGCAAAGAGGATGTGGTGATTGAAAAGTGTCCAGAGGTTAAAAAGAAGGAGGAGAAGAATACTGGGACTAGTTGTGGAACTCCTTCTACTGAAGGAGCGTCTCAAGAGAATACAGTGAGTACTAATTGTTGCTGCATCAGTGGGTTGAATGAATCCGCTAATAGTATTACAAATACGAGTATTAAAAAATTATTGGAAAAAATACAAGTTAATGGATGTAAATGTTGTGACAAAACTGAGACTGATCACATGAAAGAATTCGTAACTACCTCCATAGAATCTCTAAAGGCATCAGGGAAGCAGTTGATAAAGGAGATAGAGAAGGTTTCATTAAGTGATGATGAAAATACAATTGAAAATGTAAAATTGTTAAAGGGATATACGCATCAAGTCTTGTGGTTCTTACTCTCTTATGTTGCAGTGGAGGAATACATTCTAATATGCAATTGGTTGTGTAAGCTTAAAGAGTATTTGTGCAAGATTCTTAAATGTATATGGAGTAGTCAGAGTGGTTCTGAAGGTAAAAAGTGTTGTGAACATTTAAATGGTACGCAGAATAAGGAGAATTGTATATGTAGGATATTATATGAAATTATCTGTCTACTTGTAAAATCTATAAAGAGGTTACATGAACATAAGAGGGAGATTATTTTAAGGAAGGATACTACTACTTCTGCTGATTGTCAGTGTACTTGTGATTGTTGTCCTAAAACTGGTGAAGCCAAAACATGTACATGTGTTGAAAAAACAAAGATACAGGAAATGAAGGGTGAAGGCTTTACTGTATCTACGAAATCTTTGGATAATATAAGATCAACTATTCTCATATTTTATGGTATGGAGAAGATAATTGGAAAATGCAAAGATAAAATTTGCAAGGGCAAGGATGACAAATGCTCGTGTGACAATAAGTCTGATAACTATGCAGAATGTCTATCATTATTTTCAGTATGCTTTAATATTCTGAAGGATCTTTCATCAAGTAAGGACGGTACTCTACCCATGGCCGTCACATGGTTATCTAATTGCTTGAGGTTTGTCGATAAGAATGTGGAGGTTGATAAATGTCCATTAGCTACTGATGGCCATTATAAATGCCGAAATGCTAAGTATTCAACTGAATCCACTTGTAATAAGACAAAGGTTGATGAGTTGGCTGAGAAATATAAGACGATGATTGAAAAGGCTAAGGAATTGAATGGACTTAAAGATAAAAATGATGTACAAAATGGTGTAACAGGTTGTAACACTGCAGCATGTCCTACAACTACTGAATGTAAAGGTGAAGGGTGTAAATGCAATAATACTGAATGTAATTGTGAAAACACTATTAAATCTGAAGATAACAGTGTCTTTAAGAAATTATGCGATATGATGTGCTGTAATGGAGAGAGTGGAAAAGGAAATTGTAATTGTAGTAATGGTGGAAAAAATTGTCAATCCATATCATCATTTTGTGCTGAGGTGGGGAAATTTACGGAGTTAGTGAAAACTGTTATTAAACAAAATGGAGCAACAACACAAGAATCTCAAACTACAACATGTAACTGTAAGGAAAAGAATTGCGAATCCTGTCAAACATGTCGCTTCATTAAACTCGTTGAGGAGTATACGGGAGAATTGAAGGAGGTTAATGAATGTATATGCAATAAGCCTGATTTGTTTGATGCAGTAATTGATATAACATTAGACGTAGGCTTTGCCGCATTCGACGTGATTACAGACATATTTAGTGCCATTATAAAGTATTTTAAGAACGGTAACTCCAAAAATGGCCAAAAAACAGATGTAACTACTCAAGTATCCAAGCTAAAATTTTATGAGTGCGAGTGTTGTATAGACAAAAAAGAAAACTGCTTGGTGTATGGATACACATGTGATGTATGCCATATATAGTAGACCTCAAGTGGAACCCGTAGCTGATCTCAGGGAAGCGAAGGGGGAAGTAAATAGAGAAGCTGACGGCAGGATGGACTTCGGTGGAATATTTTTTAAAGATATAAGTATATATATGTTAGATTAGATTAATCGAATAATGGATTGGTTGAGACTATTCTTTTATTGAATCCTTGATTGATATTTTTCTGTTGTTGTTGTTGTTGTTGTCTATTATGATTAACGATTTGAGTTGTTTTTTGTATAGTATTTAATGAGTTATTTTTTAAATCTTTATCGAAATTATCATCGAATAGATCAATAGATTTTTGAATAACATTAAAATCTTTTTGTATTAATGTTAATGCTTTATTTAAAACATCTAATTGTTCTTTTAATAAATTTCTATCATGTGTAATATGTTGTAATTCACCAAATAATTTATCGAGATTATCATCATTATATTGTTGATTAATAACAGTATATAAATGATAATGTAAATTTTTTTGTATTTTACGTACTAAGAAATGTCCTATAATTTTAGGTACAGAATCTCTTACATTTCTTAATACTATAGAAAAATATACATTTAATCTTCTTCTAATTTCTTGTATAAATTGTGAATTATATCTAGTCTTTCTACCACGTAATGCATCTACAGCATTAGTAATTACATTTGTTGTTGTATGTGTTAATTGTGTAGCTTTATCAACCATATATGAACCACTATTACTACTATTATTATTATTACTATTACTCAATTTATTCTCATCACGATCCATCATATATTTTGCATCATTTGTAAATATATAACTAGTCTCACTCTCTATAAATGAATCCAATATTACACGAGTCCTCTCACGCTCATCATTAAATATACCACTCGATAATAATAATACACGCTCATTCAATACAGGAAAACGACCAAATACACAATCCGATACACGCTCACTCAATAATTCCAATGTATTATATACACGATCTATAGTATGTCAATTTATAAATATCATCTCATTTGTACACACAGTCCACTCGAAGTCCAATCCAACTCTCCTTGTCTTGCAGATAGCTTTTCTCCACCTGAGGTCACAACCAGTGTTCCACTCGGCGTGGAGCCTTCTTCCAATTACCTATCTCTAAAGAGTATAGCCACTCCCGGAGATCGTGGCGATTTCAACCCGGAGGAATGGGAAATATGTTAACCCCTAAGAACAGGAATTCTACCCGGAGGAACAAAGAGTGTATACCCCTAAAAACAAGACCTCAAGTGGAACCCGTAGCTGATCTCAGGGAAGCGAAGGGGGAAGTAAATAGAGAAGCTGACGGCAGGATGGACCTCGGGTGGAAGGCTGTCTGCAAGACGAAGAGAAGATGTAATGGAAGATAGTGATTGGACTTCGGGTGGAGTTGGATTAGACATAGTGTATGTATTTAAGATTGTTATACAATGGGTAAGTTATTATATATAGTTTTGAACATACCTAGGCATTCATTGATGGGTGGTATAATTTTTTGAAGTTGTGGTATCATGAGGTATTCGAATGTATCAGGGCTTGGGAATCCTGGTAGACTATCTCCTTCATGCATACGTATTGCTTGATCTATTTCAATATCAGATAATTGATCGAAAATATTATTATTAACAAAATTTTCTAATAATTCATTAAAAATTGATCTAATTTGCATAGATGACAATGTATCACGATCTAAAACATCATGTAAACGACTAACATATTTCCCTTTAATAGTACCATTAAAAATATCACAATATTCTGTAATCATTTGCCATAATAATTCCATACGTTCTTTATTATCTTTAGGTGCTAATATACCTAAAGAATCTAAACGATCTTTAGCAGTCTTAATACGACTACTAATCTCATTCTTTAATTCAGGTAATACTGTACTTATATGACGCAATAATACCTTTGTCAATTTATCTACCAATGATGGAATCCCCCATAATGATGGATTTAAATTACGATATATCTTGTGCTCAGAAAAAAAATTTATACTCATCCTATAATATTTAATTTATCAAACAAATATAATTAATACTCCACTCGAGGTCCAATCCACCTCTTCTCCAACTTCTCTTTGTCTTGCAGACAGCTCTTCTATTTACTTCCCCTCGGATTCCCGTAGATCATCCTCGGTATAAAGTATACCCGGAAGAACTAAAATATTCAACCCCTAATAACAGGAAATTCTACCCGGAGGAACGAAGATGATAACCCAGAAGAACAAACCTCAAGTGGAAGTGGACTACCCGCAGCTGATCTCCGGGAAGCGGAGGGGGAAGTAAATAGAAGAGCTGACGGCAGGACGAAGAGAATTGGATTGAACTTTAGATGGAGTATATTTTATATGATATGACTTACGAGTAAAGCTTGTTGTATGGTGATACCGTTTGCAATATCAGCTTGTGATCTATTTTTGACACCAGTGTATCCTAATCTTAGTGGTACTTCATCATTTTGTAGCATTGAATATGCATTAGCTCCTTTATCCATGAGATCGATTTTAGTAATAACACCTAATGTTCTAACACCTAATGGATCAGCTCTTCTTGCTAATTGTAATGCATCACTAGTAGACATATCAACATTAGCAGCTACTACAGCTAATATAATTGTTCTTGGATCACTAGCATATCTCATTATCATATCTTTAGTTAACATTTCTATATCATCAGTTTGATCACTATTTTTTAATGGAACTCTTGTAACACCTGGTAAATCTATAAGGGATAAATCAGGACAATTTGTAGAATAAATTGATAATACAATTGGATCATCAACAATTCCTTTATTATTACCAGCCCTTTTATTAGTTAATTCTTCAATATGACTTCTAACCTTCTCAAAATCATAATATTTTTCAACATCACCCTCAAATATAACATATGAACGTGTATCAATACTATCCTCTCTAATACGATTCAAACGAAATTCTATTGGACGCCTAGTTACTATACCCTCACCACGTGGTAAAAAATCTATACCCACTATACTCTCCAATATACTACTTTTACCACTGCTCTGTGTACCTGCTACACATATCCTAGGCAAATTTATATACTTATGTAAACCCAAATCACGCAACTCATCCTATAAAATTATCATATCATCAAAATTATACACCAACTTCCACCCGAGGTCCAATCCACCTTTCCTTCGTCTTGCAGACAGATCTCCACCCGAGGTCAATTCCAACTCTTCTTCCACTAGGCGTGGAGCCTCTTTCAATTATCTATCTCTAATGAGTAATACCACTCCCGGAGATCGTGGCGGATGTGTATTGATTGGACCTCGGGTGGAACCCGCAGCTGATCTCAGGGAAGCGAAGGGGGAGGTAAATAGAAGAGCTGACGGCAGGACCTCGAGTGGAACAGTGGTAAGACCTCAGATAGAGGATATGCAGGTGATTTTCGTGTGGATAGTTATTTGAGGAAGAGAATTACGAGTGAAGAATATGGAAATATATCAACAGCCTAGAACTTGTAAAAGACAGTTGATAAATATATTATTAATAATAAGGGCATTTAAAATACACTTCTTCTAAATGAATCACATAATTCATCATTCCTCTAATAATAGATGGATTGAACCAGATATCCCTTTAAAATCTTAACTAAAACATACCACAAGTGTAATGAGTTGGCGTAGGTTTAAATTGTTATCGACTGCCATTAGTTGAATGGTCTAGTATGAGAAATAATTAAATATACTGATATATAGATGATTGATACATTTTTTAAGGGTTATTACGTACAGAATTTATAATTTTTAATGAGACTTTATTTACACATATGGGGAAGTATTGATACATTCTACAAATAGAAACTGATTTTTCGCCTTTATGACAATGCAGCTTTAAATTGGTGCGTGAATGACATTTTCTATCCGTTGTTGAATTTATGAAGCATTAATCCGATTTTTTGAACGATAACATGACATTGTCATCATCATTTCATCATCGCAATACCCGTAGTGATGATACAGATTTATCTTGTACTAGTAGAACTCGTAGTAGTAGCCGTACTACTAGTGGTAATACCAGTTCTTCCCGGTACGTTTCGAGATCGCCATCAGTTGAACGAAGGGGAACGTCTGAGGATCTAAAGAATAAAAGGAGATTTTTACAGAGATGGGACGATGATTGCACAAAGACTAGAGATGATAAGGATAAATTGCCATATATTTATCAACAGGCTGAATTCATAAGGATTTCACAAGACATCATCAGGAAATGTAATGCAGAGGATGAATTGATTTCATTTCTAACAGATTTGGACAACGGGAATGCAATTGATTTGAATAAAATTAAAGATTTACAGTTAAAAAAGAAATTACGCCATTTATCAAAGGCCCTTTACCTCAAGAGGGATGGCAACTTTTTCAGTAAGCCAGAAGAGTGTAATATTTCACTCCTTGATGTATTTCAAGAGTTCTCATCATTCATAAAGTTCAAAATCAGTTCCAAGAAGCCTTATAAACGTAAGGAGGTCCAAGTTCAGAAGTTGGAAGAGGGGGGCGTAACTGAAGACATGTCCTCCACAGTCAATGGACCAGAGTTGATGAGTCTAAGAGAATTGCATGAACAAGGATTTTATGTTGACTATGAGAATATACAACGGGAGTTTATAAAAAAACATCAACAGTTGGATGTTTGGGGTAAGACCCCTCAAGAACAGTTGTTAATTAAGGATGGAAAGGGTCAAGACCAGCCTTGGAAGACATTTGATAGGGCTGTAGACTTGAATACTCCAAAGAGTATAGACGAAGATACGTATAGAAGTTTGATGAAGTATAATCACGAAAAATTCACAAACTAAGGGAAATACTCTCAACCTCTCTGAATGTTCTCACTAAATTTTATTTAATTTTAAAGTATATCTATTTTAATTTTTTACCATCCCCTTTCTTCCCCTATGTGTAAATGTCTATTACACTTACACCTCCCTTCATCCTATCCTCACTACGTTTACCACTTTATCACTTTATACTTCTATGGGTAAGAAATATAAATCCTTGAATCTTACCTCCTTCTATGTACTAGGAATAGAATCAAGTGCGAATAAATTAGGGATTGGAGTGGTACGTGGTGACGGTAAGATTTTGGCAAATGTAAGAAGAACGTATTCAGCGCCAGATGGCGAGGGATTTTTACCACGTTTAGTGGCGAAACATCACAGAGAGAATATATCCGATCTTATAAAACATGCGTTATATGTAGCTTGCGTAGAATTATCGCAATTGTCATTAATATGTTACACAAAAGGACCAGGATTAGGTTCAGCATTACACGTTGGAGCTATAGCAGCAAAAACGCTCCATTTTATAACGGGTATACCAGTTGTAGGTGTAAATCATTGCGTAGCGCATGTCGAGATGGGTCGTTGCCTTAGTGGATATAAAAATCCTTGTATTCTATACGTATCCGGTGGAAATACACAGATTTTATACTATAATTCTACAAGAAAAGTATATGCCGTCCTTGGTGAAACATTAGACATTGCCATTGGCAACGTATTAGATCGTTTGGCAAGACTATTGAATTTACCAAATAAACCAGCTCCTGGATTATCAATCGAGTTATTAGCAAAGCAGTCAACGAAGAAATTGATCAATTTACCATTTGTTATTAAAGGTATGGACTGCTCATTAAGCGGTTTGTTGACGAAAATCGAGCAATTGATTGAACAAAAGGATATAAATGACGATGATTGGAATGAGTTCCGAGCGAATTTATGTTTTAGTGTACAGGAATATACATTTTCTATACTCTTAGAAATGACAGAACGTGCTATGGCATTCATAAACTCTAATGAACTGCTACTAGTAGGAGGTGTAGGATGTAATCTCAGGCTTCAAGAAATGGCATCAGAAATGGCCAAAGCCAGAGGAGCTAAATTATATCCCATGGATGAACGATACTGCATAGATAACGGAGCTATGATAGGTTAGTTTTCATCCACTCAACTGAAGATTTTTCCTGCTGTAAGCTTTACCTGAGGTTACAACCCCGTCTTCCACTCGCCGTGGAGGCTCTTCTATTTATCTCCCCTCGGATTCCCGTAGATCATCCTCGGTATAATGTTAACCCGGAAGAACGTAAATATTCAACCCCTAAGAACAGGAAATCAACCCGGAGGAACAGACCTCAGGTGGATTACCTGGAAGCGATCTACGGGAGCTGGAAGGGGAAGTAAATAGAAGAGCTGACGGCAGGACGACCTCAGGTGGAATATAGTAGGTTTATACATCGTGTGGATCTTTACATTGTTTGCTTATTCTAGTATGATTAACATAAAATGTATAATTATTTATATAGGGTATACTGGTATGATAGATTATTTATATGGTAGGGGTGATGATTGTGTATTGAGTCCGGAGGAAGTGACGATATCGCAGAGGTATAGGACTGATGAGATGCCGATATTATGGATGGATGTTTAATTATCGACTGTTAATTGTTCTAATTCACTGACTAGTTGATTTGTTGATGTTATCCAACCTTTAATTCTTTGTTTTATAACTTCAAGTCTAATAAATAAATGTTAATGTAGTAATTCTAAATATACTTGCTGGTATCTAAAATTCTCGGTTGTACCCAAGTCACATACAAAGTTTGTTGTAACTGATCTATATGCCCACGTATCAATTTACATGCCAATGCCTTTAATATAAATGGCTCAACATCATCAATCGTTATATTACAATGCTCTACAATCTCCTGGAATGTTATACAACGCTGTTTATTCGGCTTCCTAAATGCCAAATTCATCAATGATATCAATGTCAATTTATAACGCAATTGCTTCTCATTAGACCGCAAATCCTATCATATATACATATTCAAAAGGAATAATGAAAGCAACTCTACCGACAGGTATTATCCACCTCGTCTTCCACTTGACGTTCCACCTGAGGTACAGTCCTACTCTTCTTCACTCCACCTCTTTTCGTCCTGCCGTCAGCTCCTTTATTTACTTCCCCTTCCAGCTCCCGTAGATCGCTTCCAGGTAATCCACCTGAGGTCTGTTCCTCCGGGTTGATTTCCTGTTCTTAGGGGTTGAATATTTACGTTCTTCCGGGTTAACATTATACCGAGGATGATCTACGGGAATCCGAGGGGAGGTAAATAGAAGAGCTCCATGCAGTGGAAGACGGGGTTGTAACCTCAGGCGGAGTGGTGAGTGGAAGATAAGATTGTAATATATGGAATATACAAAGCATAACTCAGTGCGTTTGATTTTCATTAACATACTTGATTGATGATTTTCCCTTTATCAATGAATTCATCAAATAGTTGTAATTGTCCGTCATTGAAGATGTGTAATAATTCATATAGCCAATGTTGTTCGGTACCTTTGAGATATGATTCGATGATCGGTTGATGGATCTGAATATGGTAATGAAAATATTTGATGAGGGATAAACGAACTAATTCACCAAAACCAAAGCTATCAGGAGCTAATATTGCTGATATCGTTAATGTTTCTGCTATATCTTCACGTTCATTTTCTGGTATATCATCTAAATATAAAATAGATGACAATATAAACGAGAGTAAGAACAAAAAAACATACTAATTGATGTATATGCCAAGTACATGATATAATCTTTATAACAATTAGAATAATTTTTAGCTACCTATCATAAATATTATATAATAATTTATCAATCATACCTTATTCATATAAGCTGAAGCATGATAAAATGCACTGTGTATAGATATATCTAAATTCATCGTAGCCAATACTTTATCCTTCACAGCATCCAATAATAAATCACACTGACCCAAATCCATATTCTTCACATAATGATACGACTATAATTATATTAATCATACTAGAACAAGCAAATAATGTAGAAGATCCACCTGAGGTTATATTCCTGCCGTCAGCTCTCCTATTTACTTCCCCCTTCGCTTCCCTGAGATCAGCTGCGGGTAGTCCACTTCCACCTGAGGTCTGTTCCTCCGGGTAGAATTTCAGTTCTTAGGGGTTGACATATTTACGTTCTTCCGGGTTGATAAATACCGAGGATGATCTATGGGAATCCGAGGGGAGGTAATTAAAGGAGCTGTCTGCAAGACGACCTCAAGTGGAGGCGAGTGGAAGATAAGGTTGTACAACTATCGATTGATAGCAAAAGCTCAAACATGTTCGTTCATCAACATACTTTTGCGATTTCTAGCATAATGAAGGCTTCGACATCTTTTTCCATGAACTTATTGTATTTTGAGAGGTGTTCGAGCGCGGATTTTGGGTCTAAAAATATGAATAGATGAGTGGAAGGAAGACAAATACCTAGGGATTCACATGATAACTTTAATAGTGTACAGAAACTGAGGATATTAAACGAGTCTTTGATGGGATGAACGACAGTTTCAAAGACTTGTATTTTATCACCACATGACACGTTAGTGTCTGACATTAATGTGATTAATGAACCAGTTAACTCATGGTACAATTTTTCTGTTAGATACATACGCATTTGAACTATCAGATTTGATAAGTTCGGGTAGTTTGCCTCTACCAAATTGAGTGTTGTTTCAGCGTCACCCTGCATTTATATATTAAATATGGCATTTAAGTACATCAATTTAGGCCTTACTATATTATATTGAGGTAGACATCATAAAGTGGCAACACATTACCCACGTTGAGATATGAACTGAATATGGTATCAAAAAAAATTATAATTTACGGAAAATTTAAAAATATATTTAATTAAATTAAGTATCATTTAATCTTAGAGTAATTATTGTGTAATTTTAGTAATTCCAAAAATATGGAATCTGGGTTCATAACCGCCACTGGCATTAAATATAGGTTTTTATGGTTAAAAATTGAATAATAATAATAAATTATTATAAAATTTAACTAGAAATCTATTAATTTAATTATAAATTTGTATAAAATATTATAAATTTGCTAAGGGTGTGGAGAATTTTTCTTGAATCTAGACCGAATCACAACAACAATATCATACATACTTGAAATATAATAATATTTAATGGTCTAGTCGGCATAAATACTCATTTCATCCCTTGGTATTGTATATCCAATGGTACCCCATATAGTACATTAGTGTTGATTATGGTCTGTGGGTTTAGTTGCAATTAATATTGGTTGCAGCTGGTATTGATGTATATATATTATAATTGAATAAATATCTGTGATAATTTATTTAATAGATTTAATGTTTTAATATCGGTATGTACATGCATTTATGATATTTATTTATTGAGAGTTTATATGATTTATCTTTAAATTTATAATGATTGATGAATATAGCTTAATTTATTTAATATAAATGGATATAAATATTTAATGACCGGTGATATAGATTATTGGATCGGTGTATAGTCATTTTAACAACTTTTGAATTTCCGGTGTATATTTATACACGCTATGTACAATATAGTAATTTTAAAGAAGATTTTTATCTAATTGATGATGTGAATTGTATAAATGATTATGTAAAATTGTTTTTTTTACTCTTACCGTTTCATGTAGAAAATTTTATTATACACTAGAGTGTTCATCTCTTTTGTTCTTACTGTAACATCGTTCAATTGTTTTTTGTAATCGTGATGGAATCGCAAGAAGGTTTTGGTATGGTGGAAAAGGTAGGTGTTAGTCCTCTAACTGAGATTGTGGATCTATCAGATGTGAATTTAGATGTATTAATGGAAGATATGGATACAATATGCTCACCATCTGATGTATTAATTAGTGGCTGTACTGAATCATCATGTTCTTACCCTAATTATTTATTAAATATTAAAAAACATGCACAAGCAATCAGATCAGCTGATATTAATAGTACAAATTCATTGAAAAATTGTAAATTAATATCATCAAATGGTAGTGATGTTGATTCTACATGTGGTATGGTGAATATACATTATAATAGTCGTATAAATTTATGTGAAAATCCATCCGATATGTGGTATGGTCTTAAAATGTCCGATGGTACACCTGTCGTTATAAATTCACGCAGGAAAACTGTCAAAAATAATAAATTTATGCGTAATGTTAGAAATTATAATAATATACCCAGATTAATCAATCGTATTGTACAATCACCTATTGATTATTCATCTGGATTCTTATCAATTTCTAAATATGTAGCTAGGGGTTCCGGCGCTACCGAAATTTATACAAATAAAAGAAATGGTCGTAAAGATTATTATAATCATAAATTTAATAAAAAATCGCATAGGGAACGTGTACAACAACATTTAGCTAAAACTAGAGGACTATATTAGTCTCTCTTAACTTTAAACCATGATTTAATCTATTGACCTCTTTTATTTATATCACCACTCTCCATTGTACAATCTATACACCATCAATCTCTCTCCCTATCCACATCAAATCTTCTCTTGCATTCAAATTAAGAACATCGCGAATCAGCAAACGTATTTAGCACAAGTAGTTAACGAATGAGATGTTGCCCACTCCACACTCCTCCACTTGAGGTCTTCCCACTAGGCGTGGTGCCTCTTGTATTTACTTCCCCCTTCGCTTCCCTGAGATCAGCTACGGGTTCCACCTGAGGTCCAATCACTACATACACCTAATACAACCTTATCTTCGTCTTGCTGACGGTTCTTTTATTTGCTTGTCTATCCCAGATTGTTTCCTGTATTATATCATAACGTATATATAAACTTACAACTATAACCACATAATTAACCTAAATAAATCACTTATAACTAGAGTACAGCATTGTATTATTTCCATCTATGTATATATAATTACTATTATCGTTACTGTAATGTAGTGATGTATAATAATAATTTATTTTATTACATATATACCTTCATACAACTATACTTTATCCTTCAATTGTATTATTATAGTAATAAATGTTATATTCACTTCTCAATCTTCAATTGACATTAATATTATAGGGTAAATAGTGTTTATTATCCCGATAACCTGACATTTATGCCCTTTGACCCAATATTTATAACATGTTTAGACGATTTATCAATAACAGATGGTATAAACGTACGAGGAGTGGTGATAATTATACATGGACACAAGAGACTAATGGTTATGATCAAATAGTTCCAGGTACAATTGACCAAAAACTTGTAGAAAAACTCGAAGGAATTAACGGTCAAGCTAAATACTTGTTTACAGTAAATTAATTAGACGAGGCACATTCAAGGAATTGATTTATTCTATGATATGTATTCAAACTCTAATTATTGGAATCTCTATTTCATCATTCAACCATACGTTTTACAACATTTCCCCACAACTACATTAAAATTTATGGGGTATACTAATATAAATATTAATACTATATTTACAATCAGATAATGATACAGTTTAATATGTCTTATATTGACCTAAATGGTGCAGATGATCAATTTCTCACACTGTTTCACTTAAAATATAATAATAATAAAAAGACATGTGAAAATTGTGGAACCAATACTAATTTAATGCATAAAAATATTATACAAATAATAATTGTAAAGGTAGTGATACTATAATTGATGAATATACTGAGATATTAGGATATTGCGGCTTTATAATAAGAATGGATATAATAGACATACATATTGTTAACTGTATTATATGCTAATATATCGAATGCATAATGCCCAGGAAATAAAGTATCATCCTACCAATTGTAGAGCAATTTCCACCTTCATTTTAGCTCCAAAATATTGCTTCCTTCAAGGAAAACATGTTCTACCCCATTAATGTTAATTTACCCCATTTCATAAATTCTTTGAATATTGATTCATTATTGCTATTGTTTAAACATGTTGTATTGTAGAAGATAAGTTATTTTTGTAGTAATAAATATCGCAAATTGTATATAGTTGTTGTACATTAGTTAATTGTGTATTATGTATTTTTGTATTGTTATATGCCCCATTGTTTGTACGTTGAGGGACGATTTGCTGCATTTTGTAATTTAACATTAATATCTCAAGCTCAAACAAGCTTAATCCATTGAGTTATAGCATTTGTAACAGAATGTATGCCCTTCCATTCTTCATAATCGCATTGTGTAATTACACATCTATAGCGGGTTGTTGTGGAGATGACAAGGTTGTAGACTTGGATGTCAATACTAAAGTTGGCACTAATAAAGTTAAAGTTACTTCGAAGGAAGATGACGGCATGGTTGTATACAAAATTAAACTTAAAAAAGGATACAAAGTACGCCTAATTACAGATGGGAACAAAATTGTCTATGAAACAATGAGATATGATAAGTTCAAGTACTTGGAAGCTAAGTATTCAAACCTTAATGATAATGAAGTTATATTGACAACTTTATATTTCTCACTAGGATGCTGTCGTGGTACAGAAGGAGTTAATTATTTCCTGCTCCCTGAGGGATGGAACAAGATGGGTAATGGATTCTGTAGGTATATAATTAACAAAATTAAGAACGGTGAATATATCGATAGGGAACGTGTGATAAAGGAATATTATGATATGTTGGAACATGCTAAAAGGAAGATTGATATTGATGTATCTAAAGAGAGCGTCATTTCATACGATTTTACTGTAGAAAAACATACAGAAGGTTATGTATATACAAGGCTTTATAAAGTCAATGATAAAGTTGTAATTGGTAGAGTTAAAGCTGGAAATAATCCAATTTGGCATTTGAAGAGGGAAGAGGGATTTTTCGGATGCTATGAAATGAAGGTGTATTATTTGGAAGACACGCCAGAGTTGTTGCTCTTAACTATAAGGGATTCTAGAGGTTCATTTGAATTATATTATAATAGAGATGATAACAAGAGATATTCATCAATTAAAAAGAGCGAATTTGATGATAGATTGAATGAATTGAATGAAAGATCAAGGAGGATGAAAGAGCTCTTGAAAAACAAAGTTGAAGTTGATGTTTCTTACACCGGATTTGATTCAGGCGTTTTTGCAAATACCAATGGGCAGGGCAAAGTAAGGGAAATGGATTGCATGACCACACGTATAATCAATGCATCAGATGATTCAATAATTTTCAAAGTTACTGATGGACAGCGTCTTGTTTGGAAAAGAGATGGTGAAGATATTTATGGATGTTATAGTGTCAAAGTTTATTATTTGAGGAGAACCCTAGAGCTCCTAGTTTTGAATGTAAGTACATCTGAAGGCTTTAAAGATTTGTACCTTAAAAGAGATGGAAATAAGTTCTCGGAGGTTTCTACAGACGACTTTTACAGTAGAATGAAGGAATTAGATGATAGTACTAATCAGAAAAGGGAACAAAATTAATAATTCGCTATGAGTATACAATACTCCGCATGATTTAACTTTTATTTCCCCTTCCAGCTCCCAGAGATCGCTTCCAGGTAATTCCACTTCCACCTGAGGTTACGTCTACTACACTTGAAGTTTTTTCCTCCGGGTAGAATTCCTGTTCTTAGGGGTTGATAAAATTTACGTTCTTCCGGGTTAACATTATACTTAGTATGATCTACGGGAATCCGAGGGGAGGTAAATAGAAAGGCCACCACGGCAGTTGAATGAAAACATATTCACTTCCAGGTTGTTATACTCAATATATCATAACAATATCATACTCTAAAAAATACAGTAGGATTCATTCATAAATGTATATTAGTGATAATGTGAATAACAAAATGTGTCGATTAAAGTATTGTAAATTGTAGTTTGTTTTATTTGTCAAATGTACCATAGGGTTTAAAATAACAAAACATGTCTCGTTTCAACTTTGTAATATAGTGTTTAATTGTAATTAAATGAGAATAAAAAGTCTCAAATAAATTGTTGATATAATATCACTCATATATTTGTAAATCTAATGTAGTATATTTATATTATACATATTATACAATTGAACAGTTCTTACATCGACGACAGTTACAATCGAAGTACAATACACCTCTTTTCGTCCTGCAGACAGCTCTTCTATTTACTTCTCCCTCCGCCTCCCTGAGATCAGCTGCGGGTTTTCCACTTGAGGTCTTATAACTACCATCTACACTCACGCCACGATCTCCGGGAGTGGCTTTACTCTTTAGAGATAGGTAAATAGAAGAAGCTGTCTGCAAGACGAAGAGAATTCGATTGGACTTCAGGCGGGAAGATCATCATTAAGGTATTCGATAGAAAGGTCTATCACTTCATTCATTCGTATATATCTGCATTCTGCGATTATATTTATTTCTCATCGTAGATGAAAGGTGATCTGGGTGTATTTTTAAAGTAATTGTTTTTTATAATGTACATGGCGATTGATGAATGTATTTCCGGGTCTAGTGTATAATATGTCTTGCTATTTATATAATTCTTCCATTTAATATTAACGTATACATGTGTTGCCAACGTGTATAATTCCTATAGTAGCGATTGCTGATGGATAGGAGTCATCAATTCTTACCTGTGGACAATGCCCGGTAATTAATAAAATACCATTATACCCACATAATTTATTTTCCATATCTATAGATTCTAAATTTATACCGTTTGGATTATTAAAACTACAAATGCACAATAGTAACTTCAATTCTTCTGCAAATTTAATCAGTTCTTGTACCGTTCCACTTTTATATGGCATTGTTGATAATGTATTCTAAGTTGATGAATTAAATAACATAATCTTTGGTGAAACAAACCTGTGATGAACGTATACATTTAGGATCCAGCAAATCAATTTCATTATTATTTAAAATCCAAATGGCTTGCCATTGTAATGCTTGAGCTGATCTCATAATGGTAGATAAATTTACATTATTAATTTTATTACTAGGGCATACACATAATACCAATTTTGGTAGACCCAAATTATCTGTAACTTTAGGATAATTAACTTCAGCAACTAATCCTTCATCATATGAATGTAAATCACTTATTCTTTGTAATAATTTCTTTGATACTATTATAACCTTTTCAAATTTGATATCTTTATCCAGTAACAATTTGTTACTATGCTTTGTTGTATAGATACGTTTACATTTACCATTCAATTTACAATACTCTTTGATTAATTTAGTACTCGATAGTAATATCAATTCTCTATATTTTCTAAAAAAATCCGTCAATCTCAACTAAATCCATATTAAACTTACCTATAATGACTACTCTTTGATAACTTTAACAAATGTATAGACACCGGATGATGTAATGATCTCAATACTAATGGTTTAGGTGAACTATTGATCAAACGTGTAAAATAATCATTATTTTTAACATTTTGCGGCTTAATATTCAATCTACTTCTATTATTTACTACATTTTTACTAAGTTCATTCGATATTCTATGACCAGTCAAATTCAACAACGGTCTAGTCTTAATTTCATTTAATACCTTACCAACTACCATTTATTTACATGTATAAATATAAAATAAAAAAATGTTATTATTAAATTAAAATGTTCTATTGACAGTTGGTGTAGCATCCAATTGCTTAAGATCTATAATATTGTAATAACAATATCATACACATCATACCTGGTAATATGTCTAATATCCTATTACGATAACTAGGACCCAATTTATACTGTATTGGATTCCTCTCTAAATATAATACCTTCAAATTCTTCAAATTACGCAACTCCAATAAATCACACTCATCACCAATCTCATTGTCATTCAACTATTCATAAAATATAACACAAATAAATATCGTAAGCACTCCACTTGAGGTTACATCCTTATCTTCCACTAAGCGTTCCACTCGAGGTCGTCCTGCCGTCAGCTTCTTCTATTTACCTATCTCTAAAGAGTATAGCCACTCCCAGAGATCGTGGCTGAAGAGTAGTACAGGACCTCGAGTGGAACCTGGAAGCGATCTACGGGAGCTGGAAGGGGAAGTAAATAGAGGAAGCTGTCTGCAAGACCAACGATGGAGGTGAGTGGAATAGAGTTGGATTGTAACCTCATGTGGAGACGAGTGGAAGAAAAGTAGAATTTATCGATTGAACTTACCCATAGTTCTTCAATGGTTGTATTGTAATTTAAAATATTGATTTTGGAGATGTTATTATTACCGAGATCGAGAATAATGAGTTTGGGCTAATGAAATAGTGATGAATTTCAATTTAAATAATACCATTAGCGTAATGAATGATGGAATTTCTGTTAATTCATTATAGCTTAGATAGAATTCTTGAAGGTTTGGACAATTTAACATGACAGATTGATCCCATTCTTTAATACGATTATTCTGAATACTACACTTTTCTAATAAAGGGAGCATTGGTAAGTTCTAGAAATTAGTAAAATAATAAATTATCAAATAATAACGTACCATCTTTGTCAATTTGTTCTTACCCAACCATAATGCCTTCAATGATAATAATCTTCCAATCTCATCATATTCCCTTATCTTATTCGAACCCAATTCCAATAATGTCAACTTCATCAAATGTGATACATTCTCAACCTATACATCATATATAACAACAAAGAAAACATAATAAACAACACATCCACTGAGGTCCAATCACTACATTCCCTCTTCCACTCCCACCTTTCTTCGTCTTGCAGACAGCTTCCCTATTTACCTCCCCTCGGATTCCCGTAGATCATCCTCGGTATAATGTCTACCCGGAAGAACGTAAATGTTCAACCCCTAAGAATAGGAATTATACCCGGAGGAACAAAGAATATCAACCCGGAAGAACAGGAATATAGTAATTGGACCTCGAGTGGAACCCGTAGCTGATCTCAGGGAAGCGGAGGGACAGCTAAATAGAGAAGGCCTCCACGGCGAGTGGCAACGACAAGATGACCTCAGGTAGAACGGAAAGGGGAAGAGAGTTGATTGGACCTCGAGTGTAGGATCTTTGGTAGACATACTAGTGTGATTTTGTTATTGCTGAGGTATAATTCTTCAAGGTTAATGAGGTTGTTTAGGTTTTGAATTTTATCGATGAGATTGAAGGATAGATCGAGAATCCTATTATATATGATAATATTATAAGTGGTATATAATTACCTTAGGTTCATGAGTTTATCTAGGTTTTCAATTGTTTTAATTTTATTTTGATACAAATCCAAGTGTTCAAGGAGTAAAAGATTGTCTAAGTTAGCGATTTTTTCAATAACATTAGAGACAAGACCAAGTTTCTATAGATAATTTTATGAATTAATTTTTCATTAAATATATATAC
Organism: Cytauxzoon felis; assembly: GCA_020283715.1. Lineage (NCBI taxonomy): Eukaryota > Apicomplexa > Aconoidasida > Piroplasmida > Theileriidae > Cytauxzoon > Cytauxzoon felis. The sequence continues at coordinate 37,442 of JAIQCW010000317.1, forward strand.
ATACCTTTAATTTCATGCAAGAATCCAAATTTTCTATACGTTTTATCCTAGAAAAATGGAACTCTATAGTCTCCGCGAAGTTATCTACAGGTAAATCTTTACCTATAGTCTGTGTAGTTATTACTTCATCATCTCCCATTATAACTAATATACAATATCAATACTACAGGTCAATTAATGTGTGGACCATCTACAAGTGTAGATCTAAAATTACAAATAAATGCAACTAATCATCTAATCTGACACCATCTATAAAAAATAAATACTTTACAATATATTTTAATTTCTAATATATAGAATCTTATAATCTGAATGCATTTATTAAAGTAATGAATTCAGACCACTATACACCAACAGATATATCCATTATTTGAATACTTATCCACACATCCAGATAAAGATATAGGTATAATCCATTGAAGATTATTACCCATCTAAGGTTACACCCTAACTTCCACTCGACATTCCACCTGAGGTCTTCCACTCGCCGTGGAGGCTTCTTCCTTTTATTTCCCCTCGGATTCCCTGAGATCATCCTCGGTATAACTACCCGGAAATCGTGGCAATGATAGAGGTGAAGAGGATGTAACCTCAAGTGGAACCCGTAGCTGATCTCAGGGAAGCGAAGGGGGAAGTAAATAGAAGAGCTCCATGCAATGGAAAAGATGGACCTCAGGTGGAGCGGCTAGTGGAAAGGAGATCTATTGGACCTCGATGGAGCGGTAACTACGTTTCTTTATATGTTAAATAAGTGATGAAATGTATGATTGAATTAGATTTAGTTTGCTAGATAGTTGTAGTTACGGCTGACTTGATAGACGTAGATATTACCATCGGTTGCGCCGGCATAGAGAGTGCGTCCATTTGGTGACCAGCATAATGAAATACACCAAGGTAGACCGACTTTTTTGGATTTATCATTATTGATTTCAGCGAGTATATTTTTATTTTCGAGATCCCAAATTTTAATAGCTTTATCAGTAGCAGCACATAACCAATAATTACATGGTGAGAAGCATAATGCATTAATAGTAGAACCAGCATCTAATAGATGTAAACTATTAGCTTCATTCATATCCCATAATCTTGCTACACCATCTTTACCACCTGATGCACATAATGAACCATCTGGTGAAATTGCTACAGAAAATACAACACCTTCATGACCAACTAATGTATCTTTCAATTGACAAGTCTTTAAATCCCATACTTTAACCATTTTATCCCAACCACCAGATACAAATACAGGATCTTTACATGGTGAAAAACGTACACATGATATCCAATCCGAATGACATGAATTTGTTATAGTATATTTACACTCAGCAACCGTATTCCATAATTTTATAGTCTTATCACGACTACCTGATATTATCTGACGATTATCAGGACTAAATGCTACACTATTCACATCACTCTTATGACCAATAAATGTACGAACCGACTCTGCTTTTACCAAATCCCATAAACGAAGTGTACCATCTATAATATATATATATATATATCAAATAACTCATATTTCACTCGACTCCACCCGAGGTCATATCCACCTCTCCTTCCACTTGCCGTGGTGGCCTCCTCTATTTACTTCCCCCTCCGCTTCCCTGAGATCAGCTACGGGTTCTCCACTTGAGGTTATATACTCACTACTTTCACATCCGCCACGATCTCCGGGAGTGGCTCTACTCTTTAGAGATAGGTAAATAGAAGAGGCCTCCACGCCCAGTGGGAACAGAGGTTGTAACCTCAGGTGGAGAGGTGGATTTGACTTCGAGTAGTTGTGGAATAAATAGAGATGGAATTGAACATACCCCAAGATCCAGAGAGTGCGAAGAGTCCATCAGATGACATTGATACATCTTGAACTGTTTGTGAATGGCCAGTAAGACCACGTTTAGCTACACCGACTTGTCCATCAACTTCATTTTCATAAACTTCCCATATCATAATCTTCTTATCTAAAAATAATTGTAAATGATTTATTATAAATTAATTTTTGATATCCTCTTTTAATTTATCAGAAAGACAAAGTCTCATGGGAATTTTATACAGCATTGATACACAAATCTTAGAGTGAGCTGGGTATCCCAATCATCATTAAAATCAGAGGATAGTTCAATCAATATAATACCCGATACCATCAATCAAAAATTACAACCTTATCTTCCACTAGGCGCTCCACCTGAGGTTACGGTCCTGCCGTCAGCTTCCTCTATTTACTTCCCCCTCAAGTTCCCGTAGATCACTTTCGGGTAGTCCACTTGAGGTCATGTACTCAATATCGCCACGATCTCTGGGAGTGGCTATACTCTTTAGAGATAGGTAATTAGAAGAAGCCTCCACGGCGAGTGGGAACAGAGGTTGGACCTCAAGTGGAGAAGCTGACCGCAGGACAAGGAAGGGGCATCAGTTGGAACGTCTAGTGGAAAGAAGTTGAAATATGAAGTAGAGAAAGGGGTAATATGTGGGACGGATAACAGTTGGGTATTGATGTTACATGGCTAGGTTATATGGCATACCTCTTGAAGCGGATATAATATTATTGACATCTGGTTTGGATGGAGTAGAAATAGATGTAACCCATCCATGATGTCCACCGCTGAGTACTCCTTTGAATTCGAGAACGCTATTATGTAGCTTTTCAGTAGCGACAGCACCCATATTTGGTAGAATAACTGAATTTAAACTGCAATTAATAAACGATGGTGGATAAAGTGACTTAATATATCTTAAATCCTATAATGAATAAGATATAAAATTGTATGGAATCTTGAGGAAGATGATAGAGGGTGAGTTATAAGATATGACAAAATTTTTTTTTTCATGAAAAAAATAAATAAAATTTAAAAATAATTATTAAACTTACATTAGTATTTTATTAAATAAAATCTTAAATCGATTATTTACAATTTCTAATAGGATGTCTAAATTATAATTAACGTATTGGGTCAATCAATGTATATAATACTTCAATGCCCCAGTACATAAAACATCTATCAAAGTTAAGATAAATCTATTATAATATATAAATTAATATATAATTATTATTACTTCATTTACATGTTAGTTATTTATAGTCACTTTTATAAAGCAACCTTTGATATTCTATAAGATCTCAATTGACCATCTAATAATGCCTCAATTCAAACATATTATTAGATACCATCAACGTTGCTACATTAAACACCAACTCGAGTTCACAGGACCCACATTCCAACCCGAATGATGGACAGTTTCAAACTCGAACAACCAACAACTATCACTAATTACATCTGTCTCCATCACCTCTTTTCCACTGCCATCTGATGTTGCATCCTTGTATTCCACTCGCACTTCCACCTGAGGTCCTTTCATTGTCTTGCAGACAGCTCCTTAATTTACTTCCCCTTCCAGCTCCCGTAGATCGCTTCCAGGTACTCCACTTCCACTTGAGGTCTTGTTATTATGGGTAGATACTCTTCGTTCTTCCGAGTTGATCTTTTTTGTTCCTCCGGGTAGAATTTCTGTTCTTAGGGGTTCAACATCTTTTACGTTCTTCCGGGTTAACATCGCCACGATCTCCGGGAGTGGCTATACTCTTTAGAGATAACTAAATAGAAGAGCTGTCTGCAAGACGACACCAGGTAGAACTGGAATAATAGATATAATATAAGGTTGTATAAGATTTGTAACATCAATTACATTTTTTCATTTTTTAAATCGAGTAGAATATTTTTGATTATTGTTTTATTATGTAATTTTGTAATTAATGATTCTAATTCATATAGATTATAATTCATATTAATAGAATATATGATTATATATATGATTGGATTAAATTGTTTAATATCTTTATCATTAAGTGAATTGATTAATAATTTTTCTTGTAATTTTAATATATCATCATTTACATTACATAAATATCTTTCTATATGTCCTAAATTTAATAAATCTATTGATGTACATTTAATATATAAATTATTATCAAGTATAAGATTACGTCCTAATATTAATATTAATGTTTCATTAGACCATAAAATTTTAGATGTTTCATTAAATGATAAAAATATCATTAATATTCCAATAACAATTGGATTATCATATTCACCTGTAGTAAATTTAGATATTATTATATTACAATTCATAATACAATTATTTTTATTAAAATAATTATCATATGGATTTTTTGATTTCAATTTTAATATTTTATATATTAACATCATGTAATCATTTGAATATATCAAATCTTCATTCATTTCATATACACCAAATAAAAATATCTTCAAATGATTAATCAATTCTAATGTTAAATCAACTATCCTATCATTAATTATACCATTCACTAATTGATCAAATATAATACTTGATGGATACCAATCAAAATAACCATACATACCATACATAAATTCATACACCATAGATACTATATCCATAGAAATATACAAATCTGATTTACATTCAATATCAGATACATCTACCACAACTTCTCCAACTTTCATCGTCTTGCAGACAGCTTCCACCTGAGGTCCATCTTTTCCATTGCATGGAGCTCTCCACTTGAGGTCAGTCCTGCCGTCAGCTTCTCTATTTATCTCCCCCTTCGCTTCCCTGAGATCAGCTACGGGTTCTCCACTCGAGGTTACATAATCACTAACATTCTGTTCTTCCGGGTAGATATTTCCTGTTCCTCCGGGTTGAACATCTTCGTTCTTAGGGGTAGATATTTCCTGTTCTTCCGGGTTGACATCGCCACGATCTCCGGGAGTGGCTGTACCGTTTACGGGAAGTGAATTGGAAGAGGCTCCACGCCGAGTGGAAGATAAGGTTGATTGGACCTCAGATGGAGAGGTGGATTGGACTTTGGGTGGACCTTCTACGAATAATGGTGTATGGATGAGATAAGTGATGAATGTGATTTTATGACTATAATCTTGAATAAAATTTGAATATTCAGTGGTAATTTTAGTGAAATTGAGGTAATTTATATATAATTTATGGATGATATGATGATTGATTTTAAATAAATTTCCAATTTTATTCAATGCTTTAAATAATAAATCATCATCAGATGTCAATAAAACAAAAAGTAAATGCCAATCTTCATATGAATTATAAATTTCATATAAAATGGAATCTTTAGATGAACTATTTATAAATGTTAATGGTTGATTTCTAATTTCTATAATATTTCTATTGACATCTGATGATGATTTATCCTTCAATAAATAATTAATTCGCTCATCATCATTACCAAATCTCTGCAATTTATCAATGGCTAAATCAAATATAGTTTTATAATCATCAAAATATCCATGATAATTCATAGTACTATGATAAAATCTTAATATACAGTACAAAAATTTAATATCAACTTCATTTATATCCATACTGATCATATACTCAACAACAGGTATAAATTCATACAGTAAATCAATATATTCATTCTTAATACATAAAACTTCAATACAACCAACTAATATACATGAAATAATCTTTACATCATCGTTAACATAAGGATATTCTATTAACTTCAATTTATACATCACATCACCATATGCCAATGTCAATAATTTCTTAATCATCATCACTATATCTATATCACCAAATATATCCAATACACCCTCAGAATATATACACAAATACTTTATCAATAATAATACCTCACCACATAAATTTATACGCATAATATCATTAGAATCTCCATATTTTTCATTGCATGGAGCTCCCCCACCAGAGGTCATTCCACTAGGCGTGGCGCCTTCTCTATTTAGTTCTCCCTTCGCTTCCCTGAGATCAGCTACGGGTAGTCCACTTGAGGTCTGTTCCTCCGGGTTGACATTTCCTGTTCTTCCGGGTAGATTCCCTGTTCCTCCGGGTTGAACACCTTCGTTCTTAGGGGTAGATATTTCCTGTTCCTCCGGGTTAACTTCGCCACGATCTCTGGGAGTGGCTATACCGTTTACGGGAAGGTAATTAGAAGAAGCCTCCACGGCTAGTGGAACAGTAGATGGTAGTGATTGGACATCAGGTGGAGAATCTCCATGTTGACTGATGGGACCAATGGTGGATGATAGATATAGGAGTAATTTTTTATAGAATGTAATGAAGGGTTTGAATTTTAGTAATGAATTGGTTAATTTGGTTTTGAAAATGTGAATGAAACCTGAAATAATTCTTGTACAGAATATTTTAATCATTAAATTATCGTTAAATCTTGTCATAATTTGTATCAATTTCATTATAAAATTACATTTAATCATCAAAAATGCCTTTGAATCCAAAGGAACTTCATCAGATATATTTAAAATCTCACTCTTAATCTCAGTTATACTCTTCAACTCAAACTCTCCACACAATGCTCTATAATATACACTCTCATCCACTCCTATCACCATATCCTTTTCATATGAGGTATTACCACTATCTTCCTTCGTCCTGCAGACAGCTTCCTTATTTACTTCCCCCTCCGCTTCCCTGAGATCAGCTACGGGTTCCACCTGAGGTCCAGCACTATCACCACCTTCTCTATTGCCACGATCTCTGGGAGTGGCTATACTCTTTAGAGATAGGTAATTAGAGAAGCTGTCTGCAGGACTTACCTCAAGTGGAGATTTGTAAATGAGATCGATATTCAATTCGCCATAGATTAAGTATTGTGGCATTTCTAATGTGGCATATTTCCAATTGTAGACATTTAGTCCGTATTGATGATGGTATATGTCATAGAGATGATCTTCATGGACGGTAACATCAGTGTAGCCATTTGTGCCTGTTGTGAGTTTCGCATTCCGCAATATTAAATAAGAAAGACATTCTAAAGAATCAATTAGAATCCCAAGATTTGTAATATTTTCATAGATTACGTAACCAACCTTCCCAATCAGATCAACATCGCGGTAGATATAACTGTTCCAACGTTTATAATCGTAGCCGTAATATTCATTTATTATAGAGTCACGTAGTAGACCACTTAATAACCTCACACCAATTTGAACTTGACGTTTATAACTACTTTGCAACAGACTCATTACATCTGGTATGGTATAGTAATCATCACATTTTTGTGAATCACTTCCTAAAACCTCTACAGAAGGCCTTTCAAAATTTATACATCTACCATGAATATCAAATTTCAATGAATGTAAAGGTAAATTTCCGGATGATTTTTCATCTTCACACTTAATAGGATCCATCCATTGTAATTTCAACGCCTCCTCTTTGTCGAATTTAAATACAAGTCCATCAGACAATTCAGTATTGATACATTGTTCCTTCTCCAAACTATAACAATAATTCAATAAATGATAAGATATAGATTCAATACTTACCTTTTAAGTTTCTTTTCAACTAAAAAGTTACACATCTCATCTCCTAATTTATCACGAAGGTACCTTTGAGCTTCTTCAACTTCCTCCGGACTCATATCATTTATATCTCTCATGAATCCAACATTATCACCATCATCTCTACCCAAGTTGTATTCTAGGAGATTCCTATGTTTAACCATGGGAAAACCCGTAGGTTCATAAATGATTCCAGGACCTTCATCGTCATTATCAGAATACAGGTGTTCTACGATTTCAAAATCATTATCCAGTAAATCCTCCTCATCCATCCCTAAACAACAAATAATTTCGATATAATTTTATTATTACTAATCATAAATCACCCACATATGTTTCAAATTCCACCTTACATATTACACATGGTTAGACAACACCTAACATCAGTATAAATTAAATTTAAATTTTAATATATAAATTACTAAATTTTATTAAATCTAATTTAATTATATAAGATGGAATGTATTTAAGAAATTTTCTAAAGTTATATACTACTTTTAATCGATCATCGATTTCCAGACATTCCATATCTCACACCCTCACTGAGTCGACACATTGTAGGCAAAACAAAGTAAAAAGAAGAACCTACAAGACTAATACCAGCGATGGAGAATCTGTGAGTGAGCAATCCTCCATCCATAGGTCCGATACTTCTCATACACCTTCCGTAGGTATTGCAGACAGCTATCCACCTGAGGTTACATCTACCGTTGGTCTTGCAGACAGCTCTTCCAATTACCTATCTCTAAAGAGTAATGCCACTCCCAGAGATCGTGGCAATAGTGAAGGTGTAGAGGATCTAACCTCAAGTGGAAAACCCGTAGCTGATCTACGGGAAGCGAAGGGGGAAGTAAATAAGGAAGCTGACGGCAGGACTGGACCTCGGGTGGAGAGCTATTTGCAAAACAATGAAGGGACCTCTGGTGGTGATCCTGACAATATTACAAACGAATGTGAATCTACTTCTATCGATCGTTTCAATAGTGTTCATCTTTATAAAACGCCATCGAGTGCTGCAGTATTTTCTGATATTTCGCGATTGGATTCGATGACTCCTAGGGAATTAAGGGTTTTTGTATCGGATGTTGTGGAGGCAAAGGTTGATGATTTGATACTTTGGTCTAAAATTTCTTCATATTGTATAAAAAATTCTTCAAAATTCAAGTTTTTTGATGCATTGTCTGTTTTATCCTCATTCAACAGTGTTAAAATTTACGATAAAATTTTATGGATTGATTTCTCTCGTGTTTTATCATCACAAGCTCCACAGATGGAACCATCTCATATAGTACAGGCAATAAATGTTTATTATGCTGCAAATATCAAACCTGATGGATTATTTCTAGAATTATTTTATAATCTTATGAAGAATGCAGATAAAATGTATGCAAAAGAATATGTTGATGTCTTTTTATGTTTAGTCAAATGGCATATCAATAATCAGCAATTATTAAATTCATTATCTCAAGCTTTATCTAGAAACATTACTGTATTAAGATATGCTGATCTTACTCAAATCATGGCAGCAGTCAGATCATTGGAAATCTCAGATGAAACTTTTTATTTCATCCTCGACTCATGGCAAGAAAAAGAATTAAAAATGATGACCATACAAGAATTATTAGACTCTTGCAAAGTTTGTTTATATATCCATTACCAATCAATACAACCACAGATATTACAAAAAATCAAATTCAAATGGCCACCTTATGAAAAAGCACTTCATGATGAATTCATAGAGGTATATTTATTCAACATCTTCTCCACCTCTCTTTTCACCCACCGTTCCACCTGAGGTCGTCTTGCAGACAGCTCTTCCAATTACCTATCCGTAAACGGTAATGCCACTCCCAGAGATCGTGGCCATGTTAACCCGGAAAAACGTAAATGTTCAACCCATAAGAACAGACCTCAAGTGGAAAACCCGAAAGCGATCTATGGGAGCTGGAAGGGGGAGATAAATAGAAGAGCTGACGGCAGGACGACCTCGGGTGTAATGTCTAGTGAAAGATGGTATTGATATATGTTTTAAATACATATATAATATTAATTAAAACCAATAGTCTATAAATAAATTTGAGAATGATGATGATATAAATCAATTGGAGGATCCATTTAATTGTTTGGATTTTTTAAGACTTAATAATTTATTATCTAAAGTGAGTTGAAAATATTTAAAATTTAATTCCATGTAGCAATATTTATTTGCACTGTCTAAATGGTGTTCAAATGCAGTATATAAACCTCCTACAAGATCACAGAAGAGACCATTAACATATCAACTTGTTCAACTTTACAATTTAATAAAGTATAGCCATATTTCACCATTCATATAAATTAACACAGGGAATATGATGTTGATGATACGTATATTGATAAAGCTATATTAAAATACGTCACGTCCAAAGGTATATTTACTTTTAGATTTAATTCATGTCATTCGCCGTTCCACCCGAGCTTGCACTCCTATCTTCGCCACTCGCCGTGGAGGCTTCTTATTTAATTTTCCCTCCGCTTCCCTGAGATCGCTTGCGGGTTAATGATATCTATTTTTAAACAACTGGAGGGGTATAATTTGGATTGACTAGTGAAAATGGAAGGATAATGGTAGGATTACAAACGTGGTTTGTACCAGGGAATACTCCTCAAACTAATATATCTCAGGATGCACGTAAGGCTCATGGTAGAGCATCAATGTTTTTTGCCGGTTTCATAATGTTGACACCTCACAGAATTGCAATGACTTGTGCTCCTCATATTCTTAAGCGTTATCATTTGCCACCTGATGTCGTTGGTCTGTTTATATATAAGATCCACGCCCCAATGGAGCTTAGTGGTTTAATAGGTCAATTATTGACTAACATAATTTTATGGATATGTAGATATTCTGGTGCAGACAGAAGGATATTTAGAAGTTTCTCTATTGGCTTCACTTGGCTAATGTTTTTTTCAACTGTTTTATCTTTTATCCTATTATACTCTGGTGATGATTATGGTAAATTTAACGAATTTTTCTGGAGTATTATTCTCATGACGCTTACAAATGGTTTATACTGTGCCTCAACATTCAAATTGGAGGGTATTATTGCATCAATGTATGGTGCTGGGATTCCATCATCAGGGTTCTTCACGTTTTTCTTACACAAATTCTGTGAATGGTCATCCATTAAATTTGATTGGGAAGATTTTGATCATAATATTTTATTAATACAATATTGTGTTACTATAATTACTTTATTTATATCTTCAACCATATGGACGGTAGACATAGGCATGGATATACATGATACAAAACCGGGTGGATCTAGTAATAATTCTATTGATTTCGGTAATCCTGCTGAAACTGCTAAAGATGTTGGACGAAAACTTGACGATGTTAAAGGTAAATATGAAGTTAAACTTGAGGAGACTAGCAGTTCTGGCTACACAGCGCGCCCTGGTGGTACAATTACGGTTACACAAGTGCAGGAACAATCCGGTAATAACTTTAAAGGTTATAGACATCATGTTACTGGTGGCACCACTTTCAGTATAAATCGCATAACGATACATAATCAAGTGACAAAAGGTATTTCCCAAAGTGATATTGAAGGTATTACATTTCAAGATAGTGGAGGTGTATACGTATATTATTCTAAAGAAGGTGATAACAATCTTCAAAGGCCATACTTAATATGTCTATCGAAGAATGGCCAACCAGCCTCTAGTCCTGAGAATATATGGTATTCACGTACGAATAGTAATCCCAATACATGGGCGAATGCAGAGAATTTTGGTACTAGCGATGATCCAAATATAATTAACACATTTGAAACCCAACTTAATCAAATTAAAAGTGGACTTATTAAAGGTGTTACTACAGATACAGGTTATCCTCCATTAGATTCTGTTGAAATTGATATAAGTACTGCACCTACTGCTGACGGCGCTACTAATGGAGGTTTCTATAGATCTGCAGGTATAACTATTGAGGTTAGGAAGCAAACAGTTAATCAATCTGTTGGAGGTTCTGAGAGTCAATCATGGAGATGTTATAAACATTTCAAGAATCCTAGTGGCCCATTTAAGCTTAAGAAGATAACTCATAGTGATAAGTTGATGGAGAGTACTGATGGAAGCCCTCAATTGAAAGATGATATGAACCTATCAATTGAACAAAATGGTGCTATATACGTTTATTATAAAAGTCGAACTGACATACGTCAGCCTAAAGTAATATGTATAGATGAAGGCAATAAGACTAGACATTGGTATGCGGCAGGTAATGCTGCCAATAACTGGACTAATGCGGATAGTCATTTTATCGGTAAAGATCCAAGTATTTCTACTGGAGAAAATGCCGTCACTGAAACAGAACTCAATAATGCTACTCCTGGAACATTTACTCCTTCTGGTACCACTTATAAAATTAAATTAGATAAGAGACCTCTGTCTGCGGGTGTTGGTAAAAAGATTAAATATAGAACTGGTGATAAGGAGTTTACATTTGAAAGGACGAATGGAGACGCTACTGGTACTAATGGAGTACCAGAACATTATGTGAGGTATACACATAAACCTGATAGTGGTACATTCGACTTGAATTTAGTTAAACATAATGATCAAGAATTGAAAAACATCACGGGTACAAATGTTACAGCAGTTTATGTTTATTATCGCGGAAGTGGTCAAGACGATGAACATCAATTCCCATTGATAGTTTGTGTTAAGACAGGTCAGAATTCACAGACATATCATAAGAGAGGGAATAATTGGGCAGAGGAGAATAATCTTAAGGTGGTTGATCCCGATGGCCTTGACCCTGATAAAGAACCTCCCACTAAAGGCATTAATCAACTATTTGAAGGTGGGAATGATGGCCATGCAACAGATTGGTCTCCCATATCTATGTTAGCTACATCTCTGGGTTCTGTATACTTTTTCTATCCCTCCATCTCTCCATACTCTCTAGTTGACCCTGATGTTGGAAAGAAAATTGATTTATGGATCCTATTTACAGCGGCTATTCCTAACTTTGGTGTGGCTCTATTGGATATAATTGATGGAGAATTGTATAAAGGTGAGAAATGTGGTCCAAGTGGAAAACATTGGTATGGAACCGGTGATAAAGTTACATGGCCTTGGCAATTGTCCTGGATTGCTTTTTTGCCGTATGTCCTGTGCATTTATATATTCCTCTCGCTAATGCATTTTCCTGACGGTTGGATATCACGAAAGATTAATGGTAACCCTATAGTTATTGGACTCATTGGTAACACATTTAATTTCTTTCAAGAATGGATGGAATCTATCGGGTTTGCAGGAGCCGGCGCACAGACTGGTGCTCCAGATAAACCTGGAGAAGGCGGTATGAATTTCAATGACGATATTGCAGCGTTTAACGTGTTGTATACATATGTATTTATGATAATATCCATGGTTATCCGAGATTTATGCATGAGAATTTTTTGGGAAATAATTTGGATCTCGTTCTTCCGGGTATACTTTATACCGAGGATGATCTACGGGAATTCGAGGAGAGAAAATATAGAAGGTTTCCACGGCGAGTGGAACATTGGATGTAACCTCAGGTGGATCGTTGAGTTAAAATACAATATTTTATTAGTCTGTGTATACAACGTTTCAATTACTTTATTTCTTCATTTGAATTATATAATTTACGATTATTACAGGTGGTTTACAATTGCGTCCAACTAAGCCTATACCGACTGTCTATAAGCCGAATCGTAAATATATTTACACAGAGGACGTTAATGTGAGTTAGAGGAATAGAAATTTCAAATCTTCAACTTTATATAGAATCCAAGGAAGGAACCAGTTATAAAATATATCGATGAAATAAGTGATGTGAATGAGCCTGAAAAGGTGGTAATAAGTGAAATGATTAAGGAAATGGTGAGTTTCACTGTCTTATCATAGGTGGAATAATTGGACTTCTGGAAATTACCTACACATTGACTTTATAACTTTATAGGAACCTTATCCTAGATTTGTTGAGGGTATAAGTGATAAGAAACCGTCTACACAGAGTTGTGGTAAGGCGTCATTTCGTTTAAAACCCAAGACTACGCGCCATAAAAATCTGCCTGTACAATAGGTGGGAAATTATTTTAAATTAACAACACATTAATTATCGCAATTTCTAATATATTAAGATGTCAGATTCTGAGGTATTTATTAGTACATTATCCATCTCTATCCTTTCTTTAGATCATTATTCAGTTCCGCGACGTCAATAACGTCGCTTTAGGTACATCTACTACAGTTCCTATAACGTGAGATTTATGAATTATAATAATTTCAATTAATGTAGCCTATCGCGTGATCATATCGAGGAATTACTCAGGTCTATATTGAAGACTGAGGGACAGGATGATGAAGACAAGACTTATACGTTTATATTGGAGAATAATTTAGAGATTAGAGATACTTTAGAGTCTACTATTAAAGATTCTAAAGAGATTTATACAGGAGAAGTTGTATTAAACATCACTTATGTACCTATTTCTATATACAAAATTCGACCTGTTACTCGTTGTTCGTCTACTCTACAAGGTACTGAAATTAGAATTTAATTTACACTCTATCATTTCTATAGGTCATAGTGAATCTGTTTTATGCGTAGAATTTAGTCCAGACGGTGTATATTTAGCGTCTGGTTCAGGCGATTCTACAGTATGTTGATGTCTACTGAGATCTTATCCCAAATTATTCTCACACTTACCTCAACATCTGCTTATACAGGTTAGAATTTGGGATTTAAGTACTGAAACACCTATAAAAACGTTGAATGGTCATACAAATTGGGTATTATGCGTCTCATGGTCACCTGACGGTTTTACGCTTGCTAGTGGAGGAATGGTATGTTAAACCTCTATGTTTCACACTATATAAACCACAGGATAACAAGGTTATAATATGGGAACCCCAAAAGAACACCAATCATATACTCAATGGACATACGAAGGTGAGTTGATGAAAGGTTATTCGTTTCCAAGAATTTACTTCATCATTAAATATCCACTTTACAGGCTGTAACTACACTGTGTTGGCAGCCTCTACATAATGTGGAGATGAACAACTATCCTCTGTTAGCCACAGGTAGTATGGATAATTCCATACGCATTTGGGATGTTAAATCGAAATGCATTTTAAGAACACTATCTGGCCATACAAGAGCTATTACTCAAGTGCTATGGTCAGCAGATGATCCAAAATTTTTATTCAGTTCATCCAGAGACACTCTAATTAAAATCTGGAATTCAACCACAGGACAACTAATTAAAGACCTCAAAGGTACATTTACTCTATGGAAGTTTACACATCTTCCTTAAAATTCAACACCCCAATTCACTATTAATCTCAGGTCATGGCCATTGGATCAATACGTTAACATCCAATACGCAACGTTTGATAAAAAGCGGTCCATACTCTCCAGATTATTTCCAGAATAATAAACAACCATTCACCTCAATAAATGAAATGATTGACGAATCCAAACGTATATATAAAGAGTTTAAAAAGGTATTTTTACAACTTATTCATACAATCATCCACAATTTTTCCCCAGGATTCCGGCGGTGAACGATTACTATCCGGTTCCGATGATAACACAATGTTCATTTGGAATCCACATGAAACATTCAAACCAATACACAGATTAACAGGACACCAGCAACTTATAAATCATGTATTTTTAAATCACCGAGATTTGTTCACATATTTATAGGTCTCATTCTCAGCTAATGGAAGATACTTTGCATCCGCATCCTTCGATAAAAGCATACGGTTTGTCTACACATACAATTATTATAATAATTCCACCTGAAGTCCAATCCAACTCTCCTTCCACTAGGCGTGGAGCCTCTCCACCTGAGGTCCTTTCTTTGTCTTGCAGACAGCCTCTTCTATTTACTTCCCCGTAAACGGTAATGCCACTCCCAGAGATCGTGGCAGAAGTGAAGGTAGTGAGGAATGTAACCTCAGGTTGAATACCTGTAAGCGATCTACGGGAGCTGGAAGGGAAGTAAATAGAGAAGCTCTATGCAATGGAAAAGATGAGCCTCTGGTGGAGACTTATCTACAAGATATCCGAGTGAAAAATATACGGGATCTGTTGGTGGAATGAATATTCTTAGTTCAATAGATTTATAATATCTTTAGTATTTGGTGTGGTATAACTGGTAAATATTTGCGTACTTTGCGTGGTCATATAGGTCGTGTATATCGTATATCATGGAGTTGTCGTGGTAATTTATTGGTTAGTGCGAGTTCGGATTCGACGTTGAAATTATGGGATGCCGATTCTGGTAGTTTAAAATTTGATTTACCTGGTCATGCTGATGAAGTTTATACATTAGATTGGAGTAATTGTGGTAAATCTGTAGCATCTGGTTAGTTTAATGATATTTGATGTTGATACAAGACATGTATATAGGTGGTAAAGATAAAGTCGTTAAATTATGGTGTCATTAATGTGTATGGAACACACTTCATTAATCCTATTCTTGTAATATACATCAATGTAGTTTTATAATATCGCAATGTATTCTACTGAATGTGATTTGGTGTTACATATAATAGAATATTATCATGGTCAATTAGTATCTAAGATTTCTGGTTATATATTATTACAAGGGCCAATTACCCTTAATAAATTAGTAAATTGTACTCCTTATAATTTCAGATTAATAAGAAATGTTTTATTAATATTAATTAGACATCAAATTGTTGATTATAAGTTGGAATCTATAGTGGATGATCATGAATATGTTAATATCCTCTATTCCATATCTACTATTAAAGTTCTATCGTTACTATTAATACCATTCGGATTATTGAGATGTCAAAATTTGTTAGATGAAAATTCGTTAAATGTCTTGACGCTAATTTCCAAATATGGCACAATCTCTACCAGAAGGATTAAAAAATATTTCAACACTACGCCTACACATATAATCGATGATTCCATCTTCAAACTCGTTAATCAACAATTAATCTCAACCATGGAATCATACAATACACAAAAGGTTTGTTGAACACTCAATTCTCATATTCCATCCTACATCTCCAGACTAAATATAAAGATGCCATATATGATTATGACCCAGTAGATGTTCTTGAAAATCTCAGAAATGAAAAATTCACACTCTTTAATGGACAGTCTTTCGAATCCACCGATCATCAACTCTTTTACATCAACATCAATCACATCATCGATAATCTACTCAAAGAGGTTTGTAACAACCAAATAGCAGAATGACAGCTCTTCCACTTAAAATCCAATCCAACTCTCTTAGTCCACCTTTCTTCGTCTTGCAGACAGCTCTTCTAATTACTTCCCCTTCCAGCTCCCGTAGATCGCTTCCAGGTTCCACTTGAGGTCCAGTGACTGTACTCGGCTACGATCTCCGGGAGTGGCTCTACTCTTTAGAGATAGGTAATTGGAAGAGCTCCACGCAATGGAAGATGAGGTTGTGATAGATGGTCGTGGATTGGATCTCAGGTCATCCGAGTGGTAATGGCATAAGTTGGAGCACCTAGTTATATGTATGATCTTCGATAGATGATTATCATAATACTTGTATAGGAAGTGGAACAGTTAATATGTAAGAGATTGGGTGATAATTCGTTGGTGCGAACGATATTAAAAGTGTTAATGAAGGGTCCAATGCCACGTTATCTTTCATTTAACTCAATCGACAATGAAGTGCAATCACTAAATGATAACAATTCAAATATACCGTCAGATAATATACTCAGAATACTAAACGGACTCACTAAACATCCAGATAACCTCGTCTCATATGAAGGTACCTTTTATCCGAGTGAACACCGTGAGTGAACCATGTTACGCCGATGATCATCTTCTTGAGGTTATCTCCACTCGAGGTCCAATCTCTATATCTTCTACTCCACCTCTCTTCGTCTTGCAGACAGCTTTCCCTATTTACCTCTCTCTAAAGAGTAAAGCCACTCCCAGAGATCGTGGCGGAAGAAAATATGTAACCTCAAGTGGATTACCTGGAAGCGATCTACGGGAGCTGGAAGGGGAAGTAAATAGAGAAGCTGACGGCAGGATGGCATAAGGTGGAACGACTAGTGAATGATAATAATGGACTAAGTGAAGTAGACAACTGCTCAGTTGTAAACTCTTTCTGCCCTTGATTTACATATTACAATTCAGATGGTCATTATTATTTGAACTGGTACAATGCTAAGAAAATGTTGAAGGAGAAGGCGATTTTCGGGTATCTTTAACTTTGTTTCATAACTATTCCATTTTCAGTGCTATTAAACAGTTGTGTGGTATTAAGGCAGTGAGATTATGGAATCTTATCATTAATGAGACGGAAAAGAATTCTAACATGTTAGATATACATCAGGTAAGGATATATTTGAATATTTATTCACAACTTTGTAGATTAGTGAGAAAGGCTTGGTGTCTATACAGACGGCACGATCAATAATGTACCAACTGACCCTTAAAGGTTTTACTAAGTTATATGAATCGGTATTTATAAGTGTTAAAAAATTATTTACTATATAGGATGCTAATAATAATAATAACATAAATCAGACGGATCGTCAAACACTATACTTCACGACATCACTGGATTCCGTAAGTGACGGATAATTTTTACCCTTAGAACTATAATATTTCAGTCCTATTTACAAGTAATGAAATTGTCATATAAATTTGCATCGAATATATTGGAAAGATTGGTACATGAGCGTGGTATAAATTTCCAGAGGTATGTGTAATGTATACATATTTATAGAATCTTCATAAACATCATCTATATAATAGGAATTTTACAATGGACCATAAGGCATCGACAAATATAAATGATTTAAGCTGTGATATTATAGAGATACATTTCTTATATGTGATTAAATTTATAATAATCATGACACAGTTATAATATGCTCTCAAGTGCATAAAAATAATCCTTCCTATAACCTTCTTTATAATTTATAAATATTTTAAAATTATTAAATCAATATTTAAAAATGGTTAGAGTTATTAATAATGATATAAATAAAATACAATTTGAACCCAAGCCCGTACCAAAGTTTGTATGGACATTATGCAGTGGTGCTACCCTCGTTGGTATTTTATTACAATCCGCCAGTATCGTATCACCAAATTGGAGACACTCTGAACCAGTCAGTAAGTATATCACACTCTATCATAGTACACATCTACAGCATACAACTTTATGCATAGAGGTACAAAACGACAACATACTATAGAAGAAACCAAATACGGACTCTATACAGTACTATTCAATAACGGAACATTCCGACAAACATGGGCTGAAAAAGTGGAAAGTGTCAAAGTAAGTTCAATACACCAATCAAAGAAATATAACGACTGAGCTGATTCCACAGAAGGTTCTCATATACCCGATATCTAATCCTACTCTTTTCCACTTCCACCTGAGGTCTTTCCACTAGGCGTACTACCTGAGGTTACATTCCTGCCGTCAGCTCTTCTATTTACTTCCCCTTCCAGCTCCCGTAGATCGCTTCCAGGTAATGTACTAGAGGTTACATCCTTAACTTCGCCACGATCTCCGGGAGTGGCTCTACTCTTTAGAGATAGGTAAATAGAAGAGCTGACGGCAGGACTGACATCGAGTGGAGAGCTCCATGCAATGAGAAAATGAGTTGACTGTAACCTCGGGTAGAGGATATTCAGTGTGATA
Source organism: Cytauxzoon felis (assembly GCA_020283715.1). Lineage (NCBI taxonomy): Eukaryota > Apicomplexa > Aconoidasida > Piroplasmida > Theileriidae > Cytauxzoon > Cytauxzoon felis. Next base: position 56,475 of record JAIQCW010000317.1, read on the forward strand.
AGCTCGGCTATATTTCGTTCCGGTATCATTATAATTTCTATAGTCCAAGGGTTATTTGGCGATACAAGCTTCTGCTGACAATGGTAGGGGTCAATATGATAATTTCTTTGCCAGTGAGTGTCCAGCGGCATGTAGAGATGCAATAGCGGCGAGGATTGTATCATATGAGAATATATTGGGTTATAACAATTTGGTAATTATGCCCTTGATATAATTTTCAACCTTCTATAGTTAATGATGGTATTAACTGTCACAACCTTATTGGCATTGTTAGGTATAGTATGGAATTTATTATTTGATATGAATATATTCCTAATTGGGGTATGTTTATAAATGCATCTCTAGATGATGAGAATTAACGTCAATTTTACAGGGATCATGGCTATTCTCTGGTGTATGTTCAATTATGTGCATGGCATATTGGAATTTAGAAACCCATGCCAATTGGAAAATCGTATGCAGACAACAAATGGTAATTCTAACATTTACCAATCACTGATATTACAGATACCATTCCCATACCTAGCAAGCGCTTATCATTATATGATGCTAGGAAGTATCATCATCATCGGCTCAGCATTGTTACTATTCTTTGCCGGCATGGTCACCTCCTTCTTCAGAAGAAGAAAGGTTTGTTCCTCAAATAGCAATGCGACTGTGATGTTATCCTATTATCTTCCAACTAGCTTTCATTTATATACTTTCCTTGTCTTGAGACAGCTTCCTCTATTTACCTCCCCCTCCGCTTCCCTGAGATCAGCTGCGGGTATTCCACTTGGGGTTTCCACCCGAGGTCCCATCCCCACGTTCATCATTGCCATGATCTCCGGGAGTGGCTATACCGTTTACGGGATGTAATTGGAAGAGCTGACGGCAGGATTGACCTCAGGTGGAGAGCCTCCACGGCAGTGGAAGATGAGGTTGTAACCTCAATTACGGAATTGTATGCAAGATAATGGAAGGCTGCATTATCTTCATGTAAATCTATAATAATATATATAGATGACGGAGTCATTAAATGCTCAGTTACGTGATCAGAATGCTTTGGGCTTTGGTTTTAATGCAATGGCAAATAATCCGATGATGGGTAATGTGCCGTTTATGCCGGCTCAGGCTCCGATGATGCCTCAACCAGCAAACCAGCAGCAAGTGACAGATTTTAATCCAAGTTCATTATTTAATGGCGTAGATTTTAATAAAAGTATGTATTTGGGTAACAACAATCAGTCACCTAATACACCATCAGTATGGAATCGCAATTTTCAGTTTTAAGGTTTTATGTACTAGCATATGGTGGGTGGGGGTAGTTTAATAGAAGTTTGATTAACATTATAATTATTGATTATTTGGTTTAATATAATAATTAATTTTTTATTTATTAATTAACTTAATTATATTTGTTTATATTTATTAGAAATGGCGAAAAAACCAGATCCGAATGAGATTGTATATGGTAAGTTGATTGTATATTTTTATTCCTCCCCTTTGTATATTCTACCCTTGATCTTCTATATAAATTAATTTAAATAATTTATTATTTCCCGATTTACTCCTGTTTTCATTATAATTTTTTAGTATACTTACGTCAGTTGGGTGGTGAAGTTGCTCCTTCATCAGTATTGGCACCTAAACTAGGTCCATTGGGTATGTCACCTAAAAAAGTCGGTGATGATATCGCTAAAGAGACCGCTAGTTGGAAGGGTATCAAAGTCACTGTGAAGTTGACCGTACAGAATCGCCAAGCTAAAGTTGACATTAAGCCAAGTGCTACTGCATTACTATTGCGTGAATTGAAGGAGCCATTAAGAGATCGTAAAAAAGTTAAAAATATCAAGCATAATGGTAATCTCACATGGGATCAAGTCTTGGGCGTAGCAAGAGCCATGAGACCGACGTCAATGGCCAAAACATTCAAGGGTACAGTTAAGGAGATCCTAGGTACTTGTTTTGCCATTGGATGTTCCGTAGATGGTCAGAAGCCACGTCTGTTACAGGAAAAAATTGATACTGGAGAAGTTGACATACCGAATGAATAAGCCTCTCCCCATACAATAATATCTTAACTCTTTCTACATTTATACCTGATTATATCACACATTTCTTTGTAGTTTCATCTCATAGACATACTCTTACTTGTTTTTCTCTAGGATTTACCAAAGTTCTTTTCATGCTGCATGTACTTTCATTGTCCTGCAGACAACTCTCCACTCGAGGTCCATTCCAACTCTTCTTCCACTCACCTCCACTTAGGTCCTGCCGTCAGCTCTTCCAATTATCTATCTCTAAAGAGTATAGTCACTCCCAGAGATTGTGGCTAATGTATGATTGACCTCAAGTGGAATACCTGGAAGCGATCTACGGGAGCTGGAAGGGGAAGTAGATAGAAGAGCTGTCTGCAAGACCAACCTTTTGTAGCGATATTGATAGAAGGAAGTAGAACAATATGTTGAGGTATTATATAAAATCGCCGATAGTGCTGGCTAGTCAGCGGTTGATGTTATTACCGCGTATGTCTAGTGTTGAACTGATCGAGACTATGGAAGATATAGCGAGTTGGAAGGATAATAAATCGAAATCATCATGTGAATTGTTTGAGAATTGTAAATTGAGAATCTTATCATTACTACCAGATTTAAAGTATGTTTGAAAATTTTCTACACATTCCATCATTTACACCTTTTAGTATCTTCAATATCGCAAGGGTATTAATAACGTACTCTAAATTTAATATCAAAGATGATACGTTCATTAATCACGTAAATTGGCTATCGAGTTACTTCAAATAATAAATCTCATTTCAGATTTCTAATTTTATCGTCAATGAAATACACGAAGAACAACTGACGAATTCGTCAATTAACGACGTCATATTACTCTACAAAGCGTTCGAAATGTATGAATAAAAATCCATCGTACTCATCCGTGCATACATAGGAACTCCCACATTGATCAGAAATTGCACAATATACTCATAAAGACAATCACAAATAAAGTATGTTTATCCGAACAAATATCACAGCTGAAATGTATACCGACAGTTACTACACTCTATTTTCTACACCTCTCATTCCACTGCCGTTCCACCTGAGGTTACAACCTTGCATTCTCTTGCAGAGAGCTCTCCTAATTACCTATCTCTAAAGAGTAGAGCCACTCCCGGAGATTGTGGCCGAAGTATAGTCAATAGACCTCAAGTGGACTACCCGCAGCTGATCTCAGGGAAGCAAGGGGGAAGTAATTAGAAGAGCTGACGGCAGGATAGACCTCAGGTGGAAGATAACATTTCTACGATAATTTCTGTATTGTGGTAATTTATTATAATATAGCCGATAATTTCATCGAGTAATTTGTGCTTATTGTTATCATCTTATGGAAATAATTTGGATCGCTATAGAAATGATGCTAAGATTATGGAAATATTGAGGTACAATTTTGATTATTTGAGGATAGTGACCGTGAATTTAATGAAAAATGTAAGTGTTTCCTCTTAATTTATCCATGTTTCATTCCCCTCTTATATACAGCATCATCATCTTATACCTAAGGATGTTGTTGTTTTAATTAATTGGATTGGGAGGTTTATGGAACTTCATGTAAGTTTGGTGGAGGATAGAAGGCATTATCGTTCAGACAATTGACAAAGAATTTATTGACGTTCTAATGTCATTCTTAGATGAAACATCGCAATCATTAAATAAATTCAATACAAGCCATGTTGTAGAGTAAGTAGAACATCATTTCATACACATCCAACCACAGGATAATAAAATCATCAGCCAATATCTGCAATCATACAAAGCAATACCATCAAACACAGAAAATCTTACATGAATTCATTAATTCACTACTACAACTCACAGAAAAGTACGTTTCTGAAAGATGTATCCGTAGGTAATACACCAGAGGTCCAATCCCTATCTTCACCTTTTCCACTAGGCGTTCAACCTGAGGTCGTCCTGCCGTCAGCTCTTTCCTTTTACTTCCCCTCGGATTCCCGTAGATCATCCTCGGTATGTCTACCCATAAGAACAAGACATCAAGTGTAATACCTGGAAGCGATCTACGGGAGCCGGAAGGGGAAGTAAATAGAAGAGCTCCATGCAGTGGAAAAGATGGACCTCAGGTGGATAGCTCATTTAATGAAAATTGTATATGGAACTTCCACATGGAAATGGTTTCACCGTGATTTCCTTATAATAATCACCTTTTAGCCGTAACGATGTTATAATGTGTGATGATTGCTTATCGATTTTCTACAAACTATCTGCGGCTAATTATTGGAACATCGACTTAATGAAAGGTACTTTTTTGGAAGTTGTACAAGAATCACTACTTTTCAGGGATTTTATACAAGATTATCAATGGTGTGAAACTTATTGATGAATTGAAGAGCGTCTACCGTATACTACAGTCACATCAACATCAGGATTCCATGAATCACAACATCGACCTTCCATCAATGTGTAGAGTCAACAATCAATCGACGGTATATAATATGTTACCGAAATTTATCATAACTTCAATTACAGATGAAGGAAATATTAAAGTCGTTAGACAGGAAGATTGATACATTGAAACGAAACGTTAATGAAAATGATATCCAATACCATCTCCATCATCAACCTCATTCATTACACCTCACTGAATCTTCATTCATATGACATCCTCACTTTATTCACTCTTGTAATATATAAAATGTCAGAATATGATTATATATATAATATTATATTTAAGTATACTAGGTTCAAGGCGAGTGGTTGGATATTATAAGGATATAGCAATAGACAAGAGGATAGCATATGGAGTAAATAATAGATATCGCATGAATTATAATAATTATAGAGAGATTTATAATAGAAATTTAAGAAGATCAATAAAATATGATACCTTTCCTATAAAATATCCAAATTTAAATAAATTAGCTCATGGTATATCATTGAAAAGTATACATTCTACAAAATTATTGAATCCTACACCAATTCATAAATCAAATGGTATTACTAAACATAAACGTATACCAAAGATCAAATATTATTCTACTTTTGAACATTATACAGAATTAAAATGGTATTATGATGATGATGACAACTATAATGATTGGCCAGGTACTAATAAATTACAACCTGGTATTACATATGATGCTGTTATACGATACTTCTTCACACCATTAAGAGCACTTGTCTTCTTAACTAAATATCGTGTTGAAGCATGTCTTACTTCGGATAATCTACCCGAACCTTATTGTAATTACCCACTCAAAGATCTCTTCAAACCATCACATCTTATACACGTCAAACCTAAAGAACCACTCACACTTGATGTCAAAAATCGACCAGAAGTCGTCATCAGTACCGATAAACTTAATACACCCGTTGTCTATAGCTCCAATACCAAAACCACTGGTACACCAATCTTCGCATGCGAAACCATGGCCGTACTACAACTAGATCACGGAGAACATCAAGCACAAGTCTTCATGAACGATCTAGGAATAAACTCATCATATTCACCACCATACTACATGAATCAAGTATGTTCTAGAACAATTATACAATCTGACTTTCTCCACCGAAGATTGTCCACCGGAGATCCAATCCTACTCTCTTTACACTAGGCGTGGAGGCTTCTTCAAATTACCTCCCCCTACGCTTCCCTGAGATCAGCTACGGGTTCCACTTGAGGTCAAGTACTACCTTCGCCACGATCTCCGGGAGTGGCATTACCGTCTACGGGGAGGTAATTGGAAGAGCTGTCTGCAAGACGACCTCAGGTGGAGGCGAGTAGGATTGGACTTCAGGTAGAAATGTCGATGTTAATATTTGATGTAGAAAGTTTTATTGATATTATTTTTTGGTAAATATATATATAATAGTTTTTTAAGAAGGGTGAGGTTGTTGATTTGGAGATATTGCGTAGTCCATCATTACCTAAGATATCTGGATATTTGGCGGGGATACCTTGGTTTTCTCCTAAACGTGAGGAGATTGCGAATAAATATCCTGAATTAGCTTGTAAATTATTGAGGACACATAATAGTAAGTTTGATGATGAAATATGAAAATAATTTTATCATTAGATAAATATGATGGTGGATCTTGGTCATTTACAACTGTTAATAATACATTTAATAATAATTTTGTATCAATGGATGCCAATATACAAGGCAATAATATTACAGAAAATATAAATCATAAACCATCAATATCAACAGATAATAACGAAACATGTACTATATCCGAATTTGTACGCAAAATTAATGGTGATTTAAAATGTATACTAAAATATCTATTACTTAAAACCAATACACATGTCAATCCAAATAAAATCATCTCCAATAACCTCGCTAAAATCATAAACAATTTCATACACGGAAAAAATCATCACTATATCACCACACAAGAAGAAGAATATGAATACCAATTACTCAAAGTACGTTTATAAAAAGAACTTGAAACTACTCGAATTGAAGTCCAATCCATCTGAGGTTACAACTACTGTTCCACTAGGCGTGGAGCCTCTTCTATTTACCTCCCCTCGGATTCCCTGAGATCATCCTCGGTATAATGTCTACTCCGAGGAACAGAAAAACTTCAACCCGGAAGAACAGACCTCAAGTGGACTACCCGTAGCTGATCTCAGGGAAGCGGAGGGGGAAGTAAATAGAGGATGCCACCACGGCGAGTGGAAAAGATAGACCTCAAGTGGAAAGGCTAGTAGAAGAAGAATAGGATTGGACCTCAGGTGCTACGTTTATTTGATATATATTATTATTATATATAATATAGGAGGGTGAGAATTCTGAAGAGGTTGATAGACCTCCAGTGGTTGTGGTTTTAGGTCATGTTAATCACGGTAAGACGACATTGTATAAGATGTTATGTGGTGATAATTTTATTGAGAGTGGTGATATAACTCAGAATATTCGTGCATCTAAAGTAGAGGGTACGAATCCGATAACATTGATTGATACTCCTGGCCATGAGATATTTTCATTGATGAAGGATTATAGTGCTAAGATAGCTGATATAGCGATGATTGTTATTGCAGCTGATGAAGGTATAATGGAACAGACTATAGAAAGTATAAATTTATGTAAAAAAATTAAATTACCATTCATTATTGTCGTTACTAAAAATGATTTATCAAATGATAACACAGTAGAAGATATCGCACATTCATTATCTGATGAAGGAATTATTGTAGAACAATTCGGAGGAAATATCGAATATATAACTTCATCCATACATGATCATGAAAGCTCAAAAAAAAATATCATCGATGCTATTCTACTACAAGTAGCAATCTCCGATCATATCAAATCAACCACATCCGATGCCAGAATCGGCGACGGTTATATACTCGACGCCGGTATCGAACAAGGACTCGGTCCATATGCACTCCTAATACTCAAAAATGGAAAACTCAAGTATGTTTAAGAAATAGCATCTCCAGTTGCCGTTCCACCTGAGGTCCAATTCACCTCTCTTCGTCTTGCAGACAGCTCTTCCAATTACCTATCTCTAAAGAGTAAAGCCACTCCCGGAGATCGTGGCGAAGGTGGTGATTGGACATCAGGTGGAGTACCCGTAGCTGATCTCAGGGAAGCGAAGGGGGAGGTAATTAGAAGAGCTGACGGCAGGAACGACCTCAGGTGGAACAACGAGTGGATGTATAGGTGGCTTAGACCTTGGATGGAGTGGTTGTCATCTCAATAACTTTCTTTCCTCGTTTATTATATATTTATAGGAGGGGTGATTATTTATGTTCTGAATCGAGTTCTGCAAAGATAAAGACAATAAAGGGTGTTTATGGTGATTTACTTGAGGAAGGCAATCCATCGGAGGTTTTATATGTTTATGGGTTTGAATCTGAGGATATTCCTAGTCCTGGTTCATCATTTACCATATTTAAACATAAAAAGGATGCTGAAGTATTATCAGAGGTAAATTTGATGCATGAAAATTAAAGTTAAATTCTATATAGCATAAAATGTCTGAGATGCTGAAATTAAAAGTTGATGATGATCGTTTACAGAAAATGGAGGAGACATTGAACGATTTAGACAATAAGGTTAGGTAGATGGGTAGAACTTATATCATTACTTTAGACTCGTATAGATGGTATAACGTATATACCTGTATTATTGAAGTGTGGCACCAGAGGTTCTATTGAACCAATTGAATCCGCAATTGAGGAATTAACATCCATTGGTATAACAAAACGCGCTAAATTTAAAGTTATACGCTCCAGTATCGGTGAAATTAATGATGTGAGTTGAAGTTTGTGCCAAATTTATCATCATTCAGCACGATATACAATTCGCTAATAACAACGATGCAGTTATCATCGAATTTAGCTCCAACAAGCCGAAGAAAGTTAAAGTGGGTTGAGTTGAATCCAATAATTACAATTTTATAACTCATCTAGACAAAGAGTAAAGTGACGATTGTACAGGGTGATTTAATACATGAACTCTTGAAAGATGCTAAAGAGCAATTGGATTTGTTGATCGGTGAACGTCTTTTAGGTATACCAATAGGTAAAGGGGAGATATTAAAAGTATTTGATGCATCAAAGGTAATTTCACTTCATCTGATCTCATTTCAATGACCTTCCAGAATCGCAAAGCTGCTGGATGTCTAATCTCTAATGGTAAAGTGACCATAGATTCCGAGGTTCGGTTACTACGTGATGATTTACAGTTATTCTATGTGAGTTATTAATCTCTAGTGTCCATATATTTCAGGGTAAAATATCATCGTTACGAGGAACTAGGGATGACATACAAGAGGCACTAGAGTCTGAATCCTGTGGCATCACACTAGATAATTTTAATGATTTCAAACCAAATGATAAATTAGAATTTTATAATTGTTAATTTTTTAATGTAATTTAACGTTTTCAACTCTAAATATACACATTTTCAGTGTCATCCTCCCTCCATAATGTCTACTACACATCCAACTGATATAACGACGGAATGGGACGATATACAGAGAAAGCATGGCAATTTACCGAAATTAATAAAAGGTAAAACGACAGAGGAATTGGATTCTGAGTTTGTTCGGACAACAGAAGATGAATTGTTACGGCAAGTAAGATTGAAGGAGTTGAAGCGAAAGTTTTACAGTAAAAATAAGTTATACGGTACACCTGTCCATATCGACTGCAATAACTTCATAAAGGAAGTTACAAATTCTTCGAAATGTAGTGGAGGTGAAGACTTTTCATTATCTTCCATTCCCATAAATCGTGGCTGTACACCCGAAGCTGATCTCAGGGAAGCGGAGGGGAAGCTAAATAGAGATGCCGTCTGCAAGACGACCTCAGATGGAATGAATAGCAAAAGAAGTGATGGATATTCTCCGGAAATTGTAGGCAACTATGTGCCTGTGTTGTTATATGGTGATGGAGAAGACGTTAACGTTTTCAAACGAGCGTGGATAGTTTTGGCTAAGCGGTACCCACATATTAAATTTACAATGGGAAACGTTGTTAATGTGTTGAAGTGTAGTGATAAAAATATCAAACCACCGTCGTCTATACTTTTATATTACGCTGGAGACAGTATTTTGCAAAAAAGTACAGCGAGTATACTTAAATTAAATTATGAACTCAAGTCTGCTACAGTAGAAGAACGGTTAGCGAATTCAATACAACTCGTTTTGAATAGTGTTAAAGGGCATTCACCATTTACTAGAAGATTTGATGATTCATCAGATGATGAAAATGACTCCTCTGATGAAGATGATGAAGACATGTTCAAATCCTCAGGTAAAGATCTCAAGTGCAATTTCCTTAATAATCTCACGAAAGGAAATATCAATAACAAAAACTCAAAGTCTTACACATCATGGATACTCGATAAAGCAATCGGTGAATGATACTTTTTCTACATCGAGGATTACTCAGCGAATACATTGAGCGTTCCACCTGAATTCCGTCTCACATATCTTAGTCCTACCGTCAGTTCCTCTATTTACTTCCCCCTCAAACTCCCGTAGATCGCTCTCGGGTAATTGTTTATCTCGCTGTAATTGTTAATACGAAAGTTATCGGACATCGAGTCTTATGTATACCAATTAATACTGATCATTATGTTTAACTGAAGACAATGTGAAGTTAGGAGTTTTACGAGGATCAACAGGTGAATGCTTATGTCTAACATAATTATCTGGTACTATACTTCCATCACCATCCTTCTTTTCAACAGTAATTTGATTATTCCCTATTCCATATAAAGCTCCATTAGCTGCAGTAGTATTAGTAGGTGTTACACTTGCATCAATAACATTAGAACCCGATAGAGTATAACCTGTATCATTATCAAGTTCAGGTGCATCTTTAATTCCTTGGAGTTTGGTTACAAGTTGGCTAATTGTACCTGGAGGTATACTATCATAACTTTTATCATCACCAACGACTGCATTCGTCCACTTATTGGAACTGCCTTCTAATATACGTTTATACCATTTATTAGTAGAACCTGTTCCACCATTTGGAGATAAACATATTAAGTATGGCCTTTGGAGCTTTTCATCACCAGTTTCCGAGTAGTATACATATACGAATTTTTTACTTGAAAGATCAGCAGTAATTCCTGTTATCTCATTTCCATGTATTTTAACTTTATTTATAGTCTCCGGAGTGCCAAGATCATGCTTATATCCCTTGAAATTTGTACTATCTGTTAATCTTTCAACAGTAACTTGTTTATCACCCGTCCGATATTTAATTGTATCATTAGCTCCTGTACCATTTGCAGCATAATCCAATTTTACAACAAGTTCTGGTTTAGGATAACCTGTATCACCAGGAATACTAATTGCTTGGAGTTTTGCTTTAAGATTTCCATCAATTGTCGTACCATTTGTTCCACCCGGGATTATACTTTGAAATAGAGATTCTTCCTTCTCCCATAAATAGTCATCGCCCTCCTTCTTCCTCCTATACCAAATATTGCCAGAATCAGCCGTTCTATCACTCACAGCCAAACATATCAACAGAGGCTTAGTATTATTGTCGTCACCAGTTGAATAATATACGAATACAAAATTTTTATTTGCAAAATCAGTATCCTGTATATCTTTTAGAGCTTGTCCATGTATAGTGATGCGATTTATATCTATAACAGAACTATCTTGCTTATGATGTTTAAAACCTTTATAACCTCCACTACCAGGTACTGCTGTAACAGTAATTTGATGATTTTGAGTATCAGGACGCGCTGTATATGGAGTACCAGAACCAGACGTGTCGGTTTTTTCAAGCTTAACTTCGTATTGTGAGATGAGTGTGCCAAGTGGACCGCTAAGTTCAGTAGCAACTCCATTTACCTCCGGACCTTTATTTATGCCATTCTGTATAGTCCATTCATTCCCTCTCTTACAATATTTGTGATCACCACCACCTTTATCAACACAAACAATTAATATAAATAATTATTATAATATATATACTATATAACTATTAACATGATATGAAGTATAGTAACTATATTATACTTATAATAATTCTAATTATATATACTATTATAAAATTATTACGATATTATAAGAGGTTTATAAGTGATAAACTACATTTAATATTGTTACAATTGCCTTGATATGGCATTAACTACGATATCGATTGATAACTTTCATATTTCAAATTGTTATTCCAATTGAGTTAATTTTTCATCAAAAGTTTTCTTTGAAATTTGTGAATACTTCTCTTCATCATCCTTGTAATAGTACAAAAATACGTTTTTCCCAGGATACTTTACAAATAATAGCAAAAGTTGTGGTGTCTTTCCTGAATAATGCACTCTAATTTTATAACAACCAAATACGGAGCCTTCCCCAGACCAAACAAGCTCTTTTCCACATAAAACTTTTGATATTACAGAATTACTATCTACGTTATAAATACGACAAAATTTACCACCTTCGTTTGAATAATGGGTTATTACCCCAGGATAATTAGGCTTATCAACTTCCACATCAACATCGTAATGATTTTTAGACTTTTCTCTAAGAAGCATGCTATATTCCTTTTGTATATTTTCTTTATTAATTTCAATACCAGTCTTCATCTTTCCAATAACGTATTGAGATAATTCAACAGTAATTTCTTTCCACCCCTTATTGTCGAAGAAGAAATTAATGCATTTTTTACTACTGAGCGCTCCAGATGAATACGTCAACGTTGCCAAAGTAACATCATCAGTTGACTTAGGACATTTAACCTCAACATATAGAAACGATGATTTTCCCTGTGGCCTGCATATTACTGTTTGACCATCCAAAAGTTTGTCTGCTTTAAATTTATTTCCGGGTTCAATCTTATAAGTTACCATGTTACCATCCTCACTTTTCGTTGAAACAAGTCTATCTGATTGTGTTCTAGTACGTACATCTAAATCTACTTTATTATCACCTTTAGAAACAGCAAATGTTGGATATTGGCATAATGCAATAATTATGAGTAAAATGCGACACATTTAGAAATACATGGAAAATGAGAATAAGTACTGTTGATGCGATTATATATTGAATGTATTCCCGGAATTATTGAAGAATGAAGATAACATGGATAATATTACAGATGACATACGATTGATAGCAAGTATATCCTTGAACATTCACGTATCATATGCTGTTAATTAAGATAATTTAGATTCTCTCGATAAATTATCTTAAAATTTCCTCCCTTGATACAAGCATACAGAAGATATTGATTCCTAGAATCATGATAACAATAATGGGGTATTTAATCAACACATTACTAGGCACCTATAGGAGCCCATACTAGCATAATGACTAAGAATTTCCATTGCTAGGTCTATTTCTACTACATGTTGTTTCCCACTCGCCGTGGATGCTCTTCTAATTAGCTATCTCTAAAGAGTAAAGCCACTCCCAGAGATCGTGGCTGTACACCCGTAGCTGATCTCAGGGAACTTGAGGGGAAAATAAATAAAGGAGCTCCATGCAATGGAATAGATGTACCTCGAGTGGAATACCGTCTGCATGACGACAAAAGTGACCATGCATTAGTCGACAATGAATAAATTATTCCTTTGTATAGATAAACGTATATTCCTTTAAATTAGATTAATGGATCGATTTTTATAACGTCGATTTGATTCATTGATTAGAGCCATTGTATTATCATCGAAGTAGACGTTATGTAGATAGAGTCCATGGCCAGGAGCGCAAATGATATTTGGAATTTCCTTTCCATTTTCTAGTGCTGATTTGATGTCTGATAATTTCAACACGTTAAATCCATACTGTTGAAGAATGATGAGGATAATATTAGTAGTAGAGGACTTACCAGCACCAAATGACTGACTATACAGCGTATCATTTTATATAGAAATCTATCACCACTTATAATTATATTCAGCCTGACATGTATCATATAATGGATGAGGGTCAAACGTACTTTTTAACATCACCACTTGTATCTTCACGTAATAAATCTATCCTCTTTATAGTACACACTGGGTCCTTTATTTGATCACGCTCATTTCCCCTACTCTTACGACTGAAGCCCTAAAGGGGAGAATGAGGAAAGGAAAAGTGAGGAATATAGGAGGAAACAAGAAGTTTCCATAAACTTACGGTGAAATTATACTTTCCAACGAATATGTCACACGCTTCCCTAAGCTTCTCGAATGAGAACTCCTTCCTCTTATCAAAATATTCTAAGAGGTAAATTTTGGATGAAAGACTTCCACATACTGCCGTGTAAGGTATTAATGAATTGCCTATCTTCAGCAAGTTGCCAATAGTAATTGCGCTCAAATATTGAGGGTAATATTGAAAAATCGATTTTATATATATAGCACTTGCCCAGATTATCAAACCTGACATGGAACTGGGGTTGGAGTAGAGACGAGGCTATAGAGAGGGAAACTTACATCATCTCTTGGAGCTCTGATTAATGATGTGATGCGTATGTCATCAGGTAGCATTTTGTTTAGTGAGTCATGTACCTTTTCCAAATCTTCATACTGAAACTCTCTATCAAATGATAAATATTGACATGCCTAGAGGATAATTATTATTTAAACATCACAAACACACAGTTCCCAGAGAATGTACACCTTTATCCGTCCTACTCGACGTTATTAACGTAAATCTCTTCTCATATACACCGAAGGTGTCCTCTACAACAGCTTCTTTTCCATTGCATCCATTTGAAGTCCAAATGTCAGCTTCACCACCTGAGGTCAATCCACTAGGCGTGGAACCCTCTCTATTTAGTTCCCCTTCCAGCTCCCGTAGATCGCTTACAGGTTCTGCTTGAGGTCCAACCATTACACTTCTGCCACGATCTCCGGGAGTGGCTATACCGTTTACGGGGAGGTAATTGGAAGAGCTGACGGCAGGACGGACATCAGTTGGAGAGTTCTCTGCAAGATCGACTTCTGATCTCTTAACCTTTTTTCTACCCTTGCCAAAGTATCCGTGAATAAGGGTCATGACTCTGAGGATTTCATTGGAAATGCTGTTGACGGCTGGATTATACTTGTCTACGTTGATGCCATAATTATGTAGGAATATACAGGGGCCTACAAATCCACAATACTTGGTGCCATCATAGGCTACTGTTAATAGGAGGTTAGTTTTAGGCCTCTCCTCAGCTAAATTATAGGAATTAACGACATTTTTCAAAATTTCTATATTGGTAATGAACAATTTATCGAAATCATTTCTTTTGCGATTATTAAAACAGCCCATGTTATTTACAAATGATGTGTGTTTACTACATTTACTGACATTGATTAACAAGACATTTAGGCGATTAATACAAATGAACAAGAAGAATTTGATTAACATTTACTACTTCATTATCGGAATGAATTTATATGTAGCTATTTATTCCATTATATACATGTACATATACATAGATGGGTGATATAGCTCTGTACTTCATCCTTCCTCAGGCCTTCTATAGGTATGCCTCATGGATGGGGGGAAGGCTAGAATAATAAAGGTAGGAGTCGTATAATATAAATTGAAAATAAATTAAATGTAATTAATAGCTAATAAATAAAGTATTTATATTATCTGTTAATAATAGAATTTGATTTAAATTTGGGTATACATTTTGATCCTTTTATGCAGTAGAGTTTAAAAATCGCCCTTAATTGTAAGTTGATTTCCACAAATTTAAATTACAAATTATGAATTTTAAACGTATTATTTTTTATATATAATCATCTATACCAGATTTCTAATGGTATCAGTTGATTAAGATCTAATTTCAATTTTTATAAATACGACCCTATAACATATTACATTCATACAGGTAACCATGGCAACCAAGAAAGTATCTACACCTACCGCAGAAAATACGATGCTAGGACCACAAAGTAAAGGCGAACATGTATTTGGAGTCGCCCATATTTATGCATCATTCAATGATACATTCATACACGTCACCGATCTCTCCGGTAGAGAAACACTCGTCAGAGTTACAGGTATGTTTATCAAAAGGACTATAACAACTACTCAACATGAGCTCCAATTAGTATCTTCACCCCTTTAACTAGCCGTTCCGCCATAGGTCCATCCTGCCGTCAGCTCTTTTACTTACCTATCTCTAAAGAGTAGAGCCACTCCCGGAGATCGTGGCAGAGATGTTGGTGATTGGACATCAGGTGGAGTACCCGTAGCTGATCTCAGGGAAGCGGAGGGGGAAGTAAAAGGAAAAGCTGACGGCAGGATGGACCTCAGGTGGGGGAAGTAAAAATATAGTAGATTGGACAAAGCTCGCTCATTTTGTTAATTGCTATATATTTCTATTATAGGTGGTATGAAGGTTAAAGCAGATCGTGATGAGTCTAGTCCTTATGCTGCTATGATGGCTGCACAGGACGCGGCTGCACGCTTAAAGGAGCTTGGTATAACTGCTGTACATGTCAAACTACGTGCTACGGGTGGTACAAGATCAAAGACTCCTGGACCAGGAGCTCAATCAGCACTGAGGTTTGTTGGCGTTTTATATATTATACTTTAACTCTTAAACTTCAGGTCACTTGCACGCTCAGGCTTGAAAATCGGTAGAATTGAAGATGTCACTCCAATACCTACAGATTCTACTAGGAGGAAATGCGGTAGAAGAGGTAGACGTTTGTAATATTGGGTATTCAATATCATATCAGTACATTTACATATTATACATTTTCCACGCTACACCACAATTTCAATTTCGTCCTTGACGAATTGCTCTCTTTTCTACCCGGTTTTATCAACAATTCCCCGTTAAAAATATAGGGTTTTTATGTAACTTTACCTTCCGTGGTAGTATAGTTCACACATCGCCCAAGTGGTGGTATGGTAAAAGTCCTTTTAAAAATTTTTATAACCTTCTTCATCAAGGAGAGGTTTTTTGACATTACTTTTTATGTTTTATTATTAATGAAGTTTAAAATTTAAGAATCACTCAAAATATGTATATCTGATCATCTCTGGGTATACTACACGTCGCGGTCTTAAAAAATCTCTCCTTGATGAAGAATGTTATAAAATTACAGATTCTGATATTTATTTAATATACATTATACATAATACGTGTCAATTTTTATTAATTTTCAGCATTTACTGTAATTTATACCTGCACTGCATCGCAGTATTAGACAGGATCTAGATTCGTATATGTCTAGACATGCTTAATTCCTATCTTTAAAATTTGTAATGTAAAATAGCACATTTTTGTTCATGTATATACATAAACTTTAGTTGAGTGTATATTTTTATTTTTTAAATAATATCAATATGTAAACATGTAACTGTAATGGGTAATTGTACCTATATACTAATGAAAGTAATTGAAATATAGACAAGGTATGTTAAAGATGATAGCTATTTGATATCTATTATAATATGAAAAAATTACACCGGTTTATAAAATTTATTTTAATATTCCTCCAAAACTTCCTCAATAATTTTTTCCTCTGCCACTTTATTGAGTTATAAGTAGTATAATATTGATCGTAACAAACTTAATTTGTTATTAATATTCTGGATGTGTATACTCAATATTGGTGATTACCCATATTCTATCACCATATCCAATTAGCATCCCCAAAGTGGTTGTCTATCTAAGATTACTATACGCCTTCCGCTAGGTCTATGTCACCCTGTTTCCCATTGCATGGAGTCTCTCTACCTGAGGTCCAATCCTACTATCTTTTCCACTAGGCGTGGAGCCTCTTCTATTTAGCTCCCCTTCCAGCTCCCGTAGATCGCTTACAGGTATTCCACTTCCACTTGAGGTTACATCATTACCTTCAACATTGCCACGATCTCTGGGAGTGGCTCTACTCTTTATAGATAGGTAATTAGAAGAGCTGTCTGCAAGACGACCTCAGGTGGAGAGCTCCATGCAATGGGAATATGTACTTCAGGTGTAGTTTCTTCATGACAAGGAGGGGACTTCAATGAGAAGGTGGTAATGCTTATTTATATATTAATTTGACTATATATGATATAGATTTCAATAAATGTTAGTAAAAGTAATAATAAATTTGGATTAAAGTCAGTATGTTATATATTAATTGATGTAAGTTTAATAATTTTAATTATTTTATATCATGAATTATAGTGTCTCGTTCTATAAGAATAATGAACAGACATGAAAATATGATGAGAGATGCCTATTTGATTCGATTTATGGGGAGATTATCAATTATTTCTATTGGTTTTCTAATATTAAATATATCATTATCGCCAATTTATACATTACCTTTAGATGGAAATGAAAATAAATCTATATTTGAAGGTATAAAATTTTATTATAAAATCATCAGCATATTAATTTCTATAGTATCGGGGTTCAGTTTTCAAATTCCAGCAACATTAAAAGATATTAGTAATTATGATATATCATTAGTTCAATTAGAATCTAATCCACATAATATATTGTAAGTTATAAAATTTCCCCACTTTTTATAAAAAACCCAATAATAGGGAAAAGGCGGCTAAGAAGGCTGAGAATGATAAGAAAAAAGAACGTGAAAGGCAGTTATCTATGCCTATTAATTATACATTGCCAAATCCTGTATGTTATTGAATTATACTAGTATAGTAGATATTTATTTTTACAGTTTAAGCCTAAAGACATACATAATTTCAAAAATATGATCATGGAAACAGATGATGATCAAATAGATTTGAAGAATAAACACGGTGTACTAACGGGTAGATTTAAAATTAATAATATATCGCCTAGAACCCATGAACTATTGGAATATATAGCTGGAAATAAAGATACAAATTGTGATATTAAATGGAAACCTAAGGGTGGTAAAAATAATGATGGCAATGTAGAATTCAACTGTATACTTAAACTAACTGCTACTGGATATTCAGGTGATGTAAGTTTAATATAAAATTGTACGATTGTGGTGATAATTACCCCCACAATTCCATTCTGACCCCATAATTTAAATTTATTATAGACACCTCTTAATATAATGATTGTTGGGTTTTCTGGTTTGTCGAATCAGAATGTGCATTTGAATACAAATGGTTTTAATTTTATGAGGACGTATTCTAATGTGGATGCATTAAAGCATGATATAATGGAATCACTGGGTGTTGAACCGACACATAAATGTTCAATAGTAAATGTGAATGGTAAATCATTTAAATCGGATGAATTAGCATTTAAGCACATATCGGCTTTGATAACAAAGGGTATGAAACAGATTAATATTAAGGTGGAGCCGATGATTAAATTGGATGTGAATATAAGGCATCCATTTTCAAAATCTTCCGAGTCATATAATTATGACGCAGGTTTCTATTCTATTAAGGAATATAAGGCTATGCTTAAGAGTGATGGTAAGATCCATGATTTTTCTGCTAGATTATTTGGTAAGAGTACGGATGATTACACGTTGGTGGGCGTAAATAATAAATTTACAAATATTAAGGGTTACAAACTTAAGAGTTTATATAAGATACCATTTCTTATGCATACGGTATGGACGTTGACACCATCTGTAAGGGTTAATTATTATTATTTGGACACTTTGGTATCATCTGTGCAATTACCAGTGCAGACGGATTTGTTAAAAGCGGTTAAAGATGGAGAGAATCTCATTAAAAAACGCTTTAAAAATGTTAAGAAGGCTGATTATAAGTTGAATTCTTATTCATTACCTGGTTGTTTAGAGGAGGAGGATAGTTTGTACAAGAAAATTAAGACGGGTGCCGTATCATCATTGGATACGATCCCGGTATCTGATTCTTGTATGAATAAGAATACTGACGAATTGAACCTTTTTTATTTAAATGATAAACCTGTTCAATTTAAATTTTTAGTTGAAATATTTAATCCTGATGGCACATTATCATTTGAGAAACCTGTTACGCTGGACTATATAGAGAAGGCTAAACTGAAATATTTAAAGGAGCACATAGTTGTAGAATTGGAACGTGACGGTCATTTGGTATCACCGGATGATTTGAAGTTTATTGATTTGACTACTGATGATGGTGAACAGCCTGAAGATTCCGTCCTTATTTCTAAATTTTCTAATGTTATAAAGGAGCAGAAATTGGGCAAGACGACCCATTTAAAGCTAAAGGCGTCTCCAAAACTTGATGCGATATTTACAAACGGTGAAGGTAAGAAAAATAAATTTAAGGTACATTTGAAATCTACGCATCCTACGACTGATGACATTAAGAATTCGTTGGAGGATACGTTGCACGAACGTCATTTATTGAAAGATAGCGAACATTTGGGTACGAAGGTGGTTATACATCCCATGAATAAGAACCATAAAGTTAACGACAAGATAAACATCAACGAGGATAGTCGTGGATATTTGCCACCAGGCACAAAGGCTGATGAAATTGCTGTGGAAGCTGATAAAAGAGTTGTTATACCTGTTAATTTTGAGCCTAGCAATGGTAAGCAATATAGATTTGATTTGAAGGTTCCATATGGTTCTGATGCTGCAACTGTACAGAAGTTGATACTCAAGAAACTCAAGAAGAACGGTTATGGTGATGACGTTAACGACTTGCATATATCCATTAATAATACTAAAGATGGTGTTGATAAGTTATGGAATAATGATTTGACTAAGGACCGCATAACACTGAATGTAGTGCCATCTGTACCTGTGGATGTGCAGGGTGATGTTCATGGCGTACACAGTAAATTTACTATCCGCGTTCATCCCAATGAATCGATGGATGAACTGGACGATAATATAATTACTGGACTTAAGAAGAATTCCGAAATTGACAAGTGGCTTAAATCCGACCCTGCGCATGTCCAAGAGATCAGTACTATCGTCTCTGATGACTTGGGAAAGATGTATGATGACGATGATTTAAATGGCGGTGATGTATTGTATAAAAATAGGGCGACTATACATTTGGGTGTTGCTGATCATCCATTGGATTTGATATGGGTAGACCCTATTGATGGAAGTGAATATTCACACTGCATGAGTAAACGTAAAGATGGAAAATGCCGTGGTGTGCCTTCTAACTTGCTCTCGAAATACTCTGCTCAATCTATCGGTGATTTTTTGGTATCACAACTGAAGAAGAATGGAAACTATGAGAAGGCTGTCTTGACGCCTATGAAGAAGAGAAAGGATTTGACATCTACTGTGAAGCTCTATCAGATACGTCTTGTTGATGGTAGATCTATAGATTGTACTGAGTTGCAATTGCAAGCATCATTACCGTTACTCCATTATCTCTATGGTATAGAATTGAGTAACATTAGTGCCTTGGTTTACTCTTTAATGACACAGGAGGAGTATACAATTTTAATGGAGCGTCAACGTGAGCCGAAGACCCACGACATTGTCTTGTCCAAAGTTACAGGTGACAAGGAGAGTCATGTTTTGAACTCTGGTGATATTACACCTGAGGAACTCAAGATGATCATTTATAAGCATTTCCATACTGTACCTTTTGATTCGGAGATTGAAAATATCTTAATAAACGGGGAACCCATTCCTCTTAAGGGAGGGGGTAAAGTCCTCAGTGAGAAATTGAAGGGTGATGGTAAAACACCTGTCAAAATAACCTTTGGTATTAAAGATGACAAACCATTGTCTAATTATACTCTTATAGATTCGGTAAAGATACAGCCCAAATATACCGAGACTGTCAGGGAGTATTTCCAACGTGCAATGTCGGAGCCTGGTGACTATGGTCTGTCTCCAATGCACAGCTATGACTTGAAATGTATCGACGATAAGGGTAAATTGATGCATATAGATAATTTATTGGATGTACCTGTGGGACAATTGAAGTGTAAAGAAATTAAATTTTCAAAATACCCCACAGTTCGATCGGATTTGCCCACTAGAATAGTGATGAATGTACATGGGGTTGATGATCAACCTATGGAGTCGTTAGATTTGGATGAGAGTAGTGATAGGAGTGAATTGAATTCTAAATTGCGTAAATTTTTATTAAATATACCCGAGGGTCAGATGGGTCATGTAAAGGTAATGATTGATGGGAAGCCTATAAATTGTTCATTGGATGTATTAAGGGAAGCCTATATGATACGTCATTTAACTCTAGATGGATTATTGGATCTGTGTAACAGTAAGAGGGATATTAATTCTAAAAGTATAATCAACCTCAAGTTAGATGAACCTTATCATGATCTTAGGGAGAAATCCAATTACAAATTATTAAACACCATAGGTAATAAAGATACCCCACCAATTGCACATTTAACCCTACAAAAGGGTCAACATGATATGGGGTTGGGATCATTGATAAAGATATCATTGGGTTCATTGAAGAGTGCATTGTCTGATTTTTATAACAAGTTGTATGGCATGTTTGGTGATGAGTTGGTTGATATAAAAAATGTATCATTGTACGTTGTTAAGAATGGTAAGAATTTTCCTTGTGATTTGGCCAAGGGTTTTAAATCATTAAATGATATTAAGAAGGTAACATTGATTGATCTATTTAAATTTTGCCACATTACACCCCATGTACCTCCAAATGGGGTTTATTTAAATTTCATATTCGTTATAAATATGGGGGGTTATAATAATACATCATCGATACCGGTAGATATAATAATGGGTGATGAAGATTATTATACGACAGTTAATACTAATGAAGA
This sequence comes from Cytauxzoon felis, assembly GCA_020283715.1. NCBI lineage: Eukaryota > Apicomplexa > Aconoidasida > Piroplasmida > Theileriidae > Cytauxzoon > Cytauxzoon felis. Next base: position 78,594 of record JAIQCW010000317.1, read on the forward strand.
TTTAAATATAACACTAGAAGATTATGTGGATAATAATCCCGACATTGATGTGAATAATTTAGGTGAATATAATTTGATAATACGTGGGGAGGATGTAAATCATAATTCAAAGGTTAAGAATTATAATATGGGGCATTTGCCACATAATATGACGATACATGATGTGTTCCCACATGAAGATATATCCAATATTAATATTGAGTTGTATAATCCTGATGATGAATTGTCATCTGATAATTGGAGTTCTAATATGAAATTACCCGTAGAAGAATTCAAAAATAACTTCAACGATTTAAAACGTGTTATACTTCTCAACCTTAAAGCCATGCATGGGGATAATTTAAGCAAAATCGGAGATTATGTGGTTAATGTGGGGATAAATGGGGTAAAACATCAATGTAAAATAAATGATTTGAATGGATTTGCGAAGATGACGATGAAGGAGTTTATGAAAAAATGTGTAAATATAGATGAGGTTCGAAATAATCCATCATTATCATTTACGGTTGGTCATGATGATGCCAGAGTGTTGAAAAAGGTTAACCTCAAATGTGTTTGTGGGGATAATTCTTCAATTACTGTTCGCGGTTTGAATACAAGTGATAAAATACCTAAGGAATTAGTTGATGAGGTCAAGGCACGTTATGAAAGCAACGATTTGAAGAGGGTACATTGGAATGTTTTTATCAACAACATTCAAGCGGACTGTCACCTAAAGGGCATCTCCGAGTTTAGTATCACCCGCATTCTCAATCACTGTGGTGTTGACCATCACAACTCGCAATTCTACAACATTGTACTTCAAGATGCTGAAGCTGACTTATACGGGAGTGAAGATGGTCGAGGGCCGAGGAATGCAACGATGAATGTCACTTTTAAAGGACACGATGGAGCTCGAAGAAATATAAGACATAGTGAGGATGAAGGTAGGGGTGGAGGACGTAACATACGAACACTTAAAATCCCAGGTAGACATGTAACCATGTCATCCTCTGAATCGCCATCTTCACCTTCAGGAGGAACAAAGAGGATAAGGATCAAATCTCATTCTCCACACTCCCCATCCTCACGAAATGTGCACGTTATGATGCCTAGAAATTATAGTGGCCATACTATAGATTTGAGTGGCAACGATTCGCTGGGTGACTATGCAAGAGAGATTATATTGGACATGGACGAGAATGAGCCAGGAATGCCAGTGAACATCAAATTGTACAACAACGACGGTGAATATGACATTGGCAACGTACCAAGAAGAGTATATAATTATCCTTCAGATAGTTTGAACAGCAAATTCTCATTCGTTGTCAAAGATGACCCCACAGGTAACCTTCAAGGAACTGTCACCACTATCCATTTACCCAACAATTCCAAACAATTATCCGAATTTATAGATGGTTTACATGATAAAAATCCCCATAAAAGAATCTTTCTGGTTAATAGGGACTCAATGTTACGAGAAGAAAATATACCGGATGATTTACTATATAAACCAGTAGATGAATTAAGGAAATCAGGCTATACAATTTCACTACTCAACGAACACGATGATGATGATACGCCACATGGAATTAAAGTGGGTGTTATATACAAAAATGGGGCAAATGAGTCAATCATGGTGCGTGATTTGCAAGCCCCACTTAATAAAGCATTTAAATCATTGGATGTGAATAGCAAAAGTAAATTGAGATTATTGATAGATGGATATAATGTGAATTGCAATGTACCAGTAATTAAAGTATTGAATGGATCAATGACGCTACAGAATTTATTGGATTTATGCGGTATTGCCGATGTAGATAATGATCATAACATCACTATTTACGTCGATAATGGTAAAAGTAACAATAATATCAAATTCAATATGAATATAAATGGGGTTGAAAAGGCGGGTATGGGGTTAAATTATGGTGCTGATGTCAATATTGGTAGTGATGGTAATGAATTTTTATCCAAGAATAAATTAAGTCATGTATATGTCGATGTTAAAAGTGATGGTTATGATGATTTTATCGAAGTCGATAGCGCAAAATTCCGTAGATTATTAAATAATCATCCAGATTTAATATCAATGCTTGTAAAAATGGGGATACCACCCGACCACCTAGGAGGATTACACTCGCTGAAATTAATATTATCCACATTATCAAACGCATTAGAAGGCCATCAGAAGTTCAATATCAATAATGGAAATGATATTTCCTTCAATGTTAGCGACCCCATATCGAAATATCCAAATGTCAATGCGTTAAAAGATACACTACTCAAGGATCGAGATTTGAATGTCAATTTCACCGTCACACTCGCCGATAATACCATCGAAGAATTCTCACTCGATGGAAAAGATTTCCTACACGCTCTCAAAGGTAATCTGACATTCAGAGAATTAGCACTCTATGGTATCGACTCGGAAGATGCCAAGTCAATCAAACACCTTTCGTTCAATATCGCAGATGTTGAAGGCAATACAACAGAAGGTACTGTTAAGGGTCGCTTCCGTAAACGTACTGGAGGTCATCCACCCGATGTTACGACTTCTCGTTCTCCTGCAGAGAGCTCTTCCAATTATTTATCCCTGAAGGGTAAAGCCACTCCCAGAGATCGTGGCGAGAGTAGTGATGAGGAGGGGGAGGAGAATGAGGACAGGCAGAACATCCGCAAACGACCTACTTTTAAAGGCCAAACTAATACACATACCCGTAGCCGACAAATGGTAGGCGGAGGGACAGCTAATAAAGGAGCTGACGGCAGGATGAAGACCTCAGGTGGAATGCCTAGTGGAAAACAAGAACGCAACTCAACAAAACAACAAGAAAAGTTAACACTCAGTTCATCGTTATCATCAGTATTTGATGCAAAGATGCTATCTTCGGGTACAAAGAGTGTAGAATTATCGGTGAAAGTAAAGCATGGGAGACTATATAGGATCCCAGTGAAGAATGAATTCTTGTTAATGATGATTAACAAGAATAAAAACATGAAGGATTTATTGCTGTACTTTGTCCAAGATGGTGATTTATCATCTGTGGAATCCATAAATATCGAAGTAAAGGGTAAGAGCAAGTCATATTATGTACCACTTATCAAACATACTCCAATAGCGATGCCTATAATAGCCTCAGACTTACCAACTAGATGTATGATACAGGAATTTAAGAATCCTTGGAATCCCGACGAAAGGGTATGGAAGAATTTGACCATTGGGGAAAGTATAAATGAATATACAAAGAAATATAAGATAAATGATAAACTAAAGGCTATTTATTTACTCATGAAGGAAGAATATAATAATTTATCCGCCCAACTCATTTATAGCAGTGAATTAGATGACGAAAGTTTATTTGATCGCAAATTAAATGATTTCATACCCAAGGGATATACATTGTTCCTCAGGTATAGAAATGAAGGAGAATTGGTAGACTAAAGAGGGTATACCTCTTTCCTCAAGCATAGAATAATGAGGAGTGGTGGTCTGAACACACATCACTTCAACCACCACATTGACAATTTTAAAAATTAATAAAATAATTCAACTCATCTTTTTTAATATTTTTAATTTCATTATTATTTAGTAATGTGTTTCAGATTTTATGATTCCATTCTCTACATCAATCATGGGTGTATCATCTCTAATACTCTCAGTGCTTTCGTGTCTATATGATTTAAATTACTATGCAATCGGTACATTATTCTATTATATTCTATTTAAATTCATTGAAAGATTAATAATCAATAAGCCCTGGTTCGATAATTCTTCATTCTTACCCAAAAATATCAAGCATACATATTCACTCGTGTTGGATCTAGATGAAACCCTCATAAGATCCGTGATCACCAGGGTATGTCTACCATTTCATTTCAATCCACATTTCCCAACTCATTAGGCTAATCCATCTATACCAACCATACCCATTAAAGTAAATAATAAAATCGCACATTTCGCAGTCTCCAAAAGACCACATCTAGACACATTTTTACTAGAAGTTTGTAAAACCTTCATCACCATCAATATCATACAGATGAGAAAGACATATGAAATTGTTATTTATACTGCAAGCACTCAACAATATGCAGAAGCTATTCTAGGTTAGTTGATGCTCATAACGTTACCCGCGGCATATGATATTATGAGGCTACATTTATATACTACACATTTACCCATACCAAGGTCCTCAATACGAAGTTCAATCCACCTGAGGTCGTCTTGCAGACAGCTCTTCCAATTACCTATCTCTAAAGAGTATAGCCACTCCCATAGATCGTGGCGAGGATGAACATTGGACCTCAAGTGGATGCAATAAAAATGTGACTTTATATTGGATATAGAGGATTATATTTCTCACCGGAGCGTTATGGACTTGGGATCAATTGATCGCTATGAATTTGTTGGGACCATCATTACCTACTATTAATGAACAAGAAAGTACTAAGGCTGTTGAAATAAAAATTAATGAGAAGAGTGGTGAATATGCCGGCAGTGCTACTGGCGGTGAACAGGTTACTGTCTTGACATTTTCTGGTGACCCCAAGGGAGGCTTTACGAGGTATACTCATCATTTGACGGATAAGAAGAAGATGAAAACGGGAACTAAATTTAAAAATGCGTATGGTAATACCTTACAATATAATAGTAGCGATATATCTGTTACGGAAGAAGTCAAATTTGTTCATGTATATTATGCCAAAGTTCAGAATGTAGAAAAACCCTTATTTATACGTATTGATAAACAAAGTGGTTCATGGGAATATTATAAAAATAATGATCCTAGCGATAATACTAATAGAAATTGGCCTAAAGTAGAGGGTCTTACTGGAGATCCTGACGGTGCAGGTAAAAATGCTCTTTTAGTTGAGTTAGATAAACTTAATGATAAGGCGAATGGCCAGGATGTCATTCATATAGAGAAAACCCAAACTTACAATACTGGTTCAAATAGTACAGAAATTACTGTTACGAAGAAGACTGATACAAGTGATGGTAAAAAGGTACCTCAAGGATATGTGGCCTATACTCATAGCCCTGGTTCAGCTATTACATCTGTTAAATTTAAGCACAATGGTAAAGAACTTAAGGGATTACCTACTTCAGGTGTAACTATTGATAATAATAACAATAAATTGTGGGTATATTATGAGTTTGATTCCACTACAAGTCAACCTGATATCAATAAGCCATTATTAATATACGTTAAGGAGACTAGTGGCAAATGGTATCATACATCTAAGAAATGGGAACTAACTAACGATGTCAGTGGCAATCCAAATACCGCCACGGGTAATACTATTAGCACTCAGGCTAAAACATTGTTTGAAGGTAAATTAGCAAGACAGGGTACTTTTAAAGAATTGGTATACTTTACGAAACCTATCAATCATCACCGGGAATTATGGCCCATTTGTAAATAAATTTGGAACGGATGTGAAGGAAACTATGCGTCTACAATTAGAAAATTTAAACACCCACATGAATACCAAAGTAAATTATACAATTAGTGGTGATTCTACTCAATATAATTATGGTCCTTCTGATGGAAAATTTGGAAAGAAAGTTAATGATGCTAGAAAGAAGGTTGATCCCAGTGTAGGGAATACTTCTGAACTTGTAACAATTGCGACTCTTCTGAAAACCGCCCTAAGTAGTAATACAGGTGCGATAAAATTGGTTGTTGACTTCTGGGAAACAATTGACAAAATTGATAGTGAAGATCCTCCTAATAAAGGTAAAGATGATCTTTCTAATAAACCAGCCAAGGATGCTATTGATGAGATAAAAAGATATACAGATGATACTCTACCTGCTCATACTAGTATAGGTCAACATACAACTTTTGAAACTTCTGCTCAAGCTAAGAATTGGAATATTGAAGATAGGGTGTATGTTATATCTTCTAAATAAAAAATAAACTTTCCAAATTTAATATTTTTATTGTTGCATTATGGACTTGGGATCAAGTGAAGCAAATGATGCCTCCACCATCATTGAATCTGAATGAAATAGGTAAAAACCCAGCTGATGGTTCTCCCGCTACAGTTGATATACAAATTGAAATGATGGGTGATTATCAAAGCGGTAGTACTAATAATGTTACAGTCTCTACAACTCCTGATAACCCCAAAAGTGGTTTCAAGAGACATACACATTATATTGGCGCGAATAGATTTACGGTAAATAAAATTAAAAAGAACGCTAGTACAGAACTTAGAGATGCTCTAGCTCAGGCTATAAATAAAGAACATACCAGATTTGTTCATGTTTATCATGGAGTGGCAAATGGTAATACACCCCTATTGATATGTGTATGTACCAAACCTAATACTACCGATCAATGGTCATATTATACGAAGAATAATCCTGGTACTCCCTCTGATAATAATTGGTCTCCAGAATCTGGTCTTACTCAAGAGCCTGATGGTACAGGCAAAAGTGATCTCCAATATCACTTGGATAAACTCAATGATCAAGCTAATCGAGAAACTGTCATTCATGTAGAAAAGACAGATACTAAAGGTGTAAGTAGTGGTAGTTATACCACTGGTCCTCAAGGTAATACAGCAATTAATGTTGCGAGGAGGGAGGGAAGTTCCACGGATGGTCAAGTACCTGAAGGATATATGAGGTATAAACACGAAGGTTCTATTAGCAATCCTACATTTAAACATAATGGCTTTGAATTGAATGGAATTACAGAATCAACTGCTGAAGCACTTTATGTATATTACCATAACAATGATATTAATGATCATCAATTTCCATTGATTGTTTGTGTAAAGGTATCGGCTAGTAATATTAAATATTATCAAAGGGGGAACCAATGGAATACAATTCAAGATCTAACTGCAGACCCGGAAACTATAGGTGGTACTGAACTTGATACACTTAAAGGTAAACTTAATGGTCTTAAAGTTATGTATGAAGTTAAGCTTGGGAAGGATAACAATTTTAAATATGGATTTAAAAATGAAATTACTGTAACTAATAGAGGTATTCAAACAGTTAATGGTTACAATGGATATAAACATTCTAGAACTTCATTTACTATAGAAAAGTTTAGGCACAATGGAAATGTTGTAGGAGGTTTCTCTACACCCATTTCAAGTGTTGAAGAAGTTCATGTGTATTATAAGAATGATGATACAGACCTCAATAAACCTCTACTTCTGTACACGAAGGCTGCTAAATATACAATTTATGGAAAGGGTTTGAAATGGTGGCAGATTGGACAACCTGATACTAAAGCACCAACTGAGGATAAACTTCAACGTCATCTCGAAATGTTGTTAAATAGACAGGGTACTTTTGAGCATTCATTTATTTAGAGGATAATATGTTATAAAACAGCTTCTTTCCCCATAAACCTCATAATTCATATTTCTGCCGCATAATCTTTGATTTAATGGGGGTTTTTTAAAAAAAATAATTTTTAAAATTCATTGATATATATTAATATAGGGCATATATATATAAATCATTTGGTTGATCGCAAATTATATCGTAATGATTGTGTATTAAATGATGAAGGTGAATACATTAAAGACTTAAGAAAAGTTAGAAAAGATACATCTAAAGTTATACTAATAGATAATTCAATTATAGCAGGATCCAACTTCCCTGGTAAGTTTTAAATTAAAAAACACCATAAAATGTTATTAAAAAACACCACAAAATCACTATAGATAATTTTATACAAATTGATAGCTGGTTTGGTGGCACGAATGATACAGAACTACTAGATATCATACCACTCCTAAAATCACTCAGAAATGTTAGCGATATAAGACTCATCATTCAACTCAAACATAACTATAATAAAGTATGTTACATACCAATACAATGAACATATGTTCTCCAATACACTCGAGGTACAATACAACTCTTCTTCCACTTGAGGTCCATCCTGCCGTCAGCTCTTTTACTTACCTATCTCTAAAGAGTAATGCCACTCCCGGAGATCGTGGCGATTATAATGTTTAACCTCAAGTGGATACCCGTAGCTGATCTCAGGGAAGCGGAGAGGGAAGTAAATAGAGGAGGCTCCACGCCTAGTGGGAAGACCTCAGGTGGGACGGCGAGTGGAAGAGAAGGTTGTAATGATTGGACCTAGGTGGAGTGGACCTCGAGTGTACAACATTTCAATTATTATATTTCTTTGTTATATATGATGAATATAGGCTGATGGTATGAAGGATATGATAAAGTTGCCGAATTCTGCTCGTTATAAGGTTGATCAGGGTGTATATAATAGTGGTATGGACAATTCATTATTTGAATCTCATAATGAGATGAATTGGTTGGATATAGGTGAGAGATTGAATATAAGATTGAAAGAGATTACTAATTCCATTTATCATAATGAAGATGACAGTACAACAAACAAGAGATCATTCATATAATATAAAAATACTAAATCAGTAATTTAATTTTTTTTTAAATGATAACTTCTTAAATTTATATTTTCTATTTAATTTAAAAATGTCTAGCTTGAAATTACTTGTAGAAAATAAATTAAAAAATGCATTATCACCTACTGTATTAAATCTCATTGACAATTCCGGTGGTTGTGGAGCTGCATTTGATGCTACAATTGTCTCACATCTATTTGAAAATAAAAAATTAATTGATCGACATAGATTAGTTAACTCTATACTCGAAGAGGAACTGAAAACTATACATGCTTTCACTATGAAGTGCCATACACCTGAAGAGTGGAGCAATAAGAATTGAAGGACATGGTAAAAGTTATAGTGATGGTATTAGGAGGATGGAGATGATATAAAGAGATCATTCTGATATGAAATAGAGGTCCCCGAGTATACAGGGGGTAATACTAAGAATAGTTTACAAGTAGAATAGAACATTCCTACATCACAAATGCTCCGTTTTAGTTTTAAATAATAAACTTCTACTATTCTAGATGTAAATATACGGTAGAAATCCGAGTTAGACAATATGATAGCATATCGTCTTCTACAAAGGCATATCAACCTTATACCTCAATTATATAACAAATTCAATTGATAATAATGTGTTTAAATGACTTGAGAATAGTATACTTCAATTATTGTCTGTATTAAATTAGATTTAGCACATGGTGTGCATGTGTGTGTCCAGTGTAATGTGTAAATGTCCCACATGTGAATAATAGATATATAATTGTTGTAGATATATCATCATAATATGTAATTAAACCCAAAGAAAATTTTGATGATATATATATTAAATCTTAGGATATAGAGAATAGGTATTTTTGGTAGTTAGAATATAAGTTTGTATGTTGGAGTTAACACAATCGGTTGAACTCGCGGTAGAAGCAGGGTAAATCTTATTTTAAAGAGGACAAATAAAGGTATTAATGTGTGAAATATTAACTTTTATATAAATTAGAATGGATACTGATTTAAAATTATCTTTCCGCTGGGAAGATATAAAGCCGTATTGTACTGACCCTGGATTATTAACGCTAGAGGGTTTATTTATATTATTGACATTATGTAATGTATATGTAGTGCATACATTATTTGTAACATTAATACCTGCGCCATTATTTGTTACTTGGTGGCAATTGGCTCAGGGGTTAGTAACGGCTTGGATTTTGGGTGATTTTGGACATTCATTTCCAAAGTTAGCATATTTTCCACCATTATCTATAAATTATAAATTATTAAAGGAATTATTTTGGCCAACTTTATCATATATATCAATGTTGAGTTCAGCTAATATATTATTATGTAAGTCACCTACTACGGCCGCTTACCCTATTTTGGCTGCTGGTGCTGTAGCTGCACATCATGCAGCACGTTTTGTAGCCTGTGGTGAAGAGTATATGCCAATGAGATGGAAAGCTATTGGATTCTTACTCTTTGGTTTCATTCTTGGTGCAACAGATTGTAAAATTGCACCCGGTAACATTATAACCATTGCATTTGTCTATGCATTTCTAGCTGCTGTATTCCGTGCAGGTTTTATGGAACGAGCATTACATGTTGTTAATGGTAAAGGTAATACACTACATAATCATCAACACTTACTCGGAACACTCCTTCTACCTGTTTTCATTCTACTCTCTGGTGAAGTGAAATTAGTCTTTGATGTGCTTCCATTTGATATTACAAACAATAAAACATGGCTGATATGGGGTTGTTTTATATCTGTTGGGGCATTACCATTTATTAAAAATGTTGTATCGAATAGATTAATTAGACAAACTGGTCAAGCACCTTGGAGATGTCTTGAATTAATTGCAGTTGCATTATTATTTGTAATTGGGTCAATACAACAAACACCAACATGGCAATCAATACTCGCAACAGTCTTTGTACTATTCGGTAGATTATTAGGAGCATTCGATGTCATTCGTAATTTACAAACCGATGATGAACCTACAGATTTATACACTCAAGCATCAAAACCATTCCTCAATGAAGATGAATACGACCAAGAACATGAAACACTTGAACAATAAATATAATATCGTATCCAATTGTATGCTACACGATGATGAAATTATATAATGGACCAGAAGGAACGTGACAAGTACTCTACCTGAGGTTACAGTCATACTCTCCTTTCCACTCGGTATTCCACCTGAGGTCCTTTCTTTCCATTGCATGGAGCTTTTCTATTTACTTCCCCCTCCGCTTCCCTGAGATCAGCTACGGATTTTCCACTTGAGGTTACATCCAACACATCCTTAGCACCATCTTCCATCATTCCCATGATGGATGATCCATCACTACCTTCTCACCGCCACGATCTCTGGGAGTGGCTCTACTCTTTAGAGATAGGTAAAAGGAAGAGGCCTCCACGGCGAGTGGCAAGGAGAGTAGGATTATACCTCAGGTGGAGAACGAATAATATATTTAGATCTTCAATGAGTATAGGTGTAATGGTATATGATGTAAATTATTCCACCAAACCATACATAATGATACCACTGTCTATGGACATCAGTCTTCTTCTCAAGACCTGTACTTTTAGTATCTTGTTTATATGTCTCCCATTTCTTCCCTGGTCCACAATTGGCAACATCTAAATCTAATATGGCCATGTGATTTTATTTCAAGTAAAGGTTATTTTAAAATATTGAGATTTTATGAGTGATTAGGTGAGTTAGTAGAGGTTTTAAATGTTTAATTTAAGAGTATAGACATTGAGGATGCCAAGATTAAAATAGGAGACCAATCAATTCCATTACCCTTCTTAGCCTCTCTCTTCTTCATCTCCTCAGCATCCTCCTCCTTACCCTTTTGAGGGATATAAATGTCAAATAATTTCTTTATGCCAGAGTCTGCAGTTGTTGCAGAAAGAATGGCTGCGATAAATCCGAAAATTAGGAATCCTCCAATAGTCTGTACAATATTAAAATCTTCCAACGATATGGAAGTAGATGCAATCAATATGAAAGACATGAAGAGTACATAACTACAATTTTTGGCTTCAACTGTAGCAGCTTGTTTACCTTTGAGTACAAACACCGCTATCGCACTTGATATTGCAATCCCAACAACCGATATTAGTCTGGATAAATCAATTTTAGCTTTAGTTTTATCATCAGGTTCTTTAGCTTTACCATTTGTAGCTTGATTACTTATTTCATTCAAAACTGCCTTTTCTATTTGATTTGCAATCAATACAGGAGTAAATGTAAATGAAGCTGTATAAATCCCAGAAATCATAGCAAATGATTTAGGCTTAGCATAATCCGGATCACCAAAATCGAAAAATACCCTCATGTAACTGAGGAATGAGATGGAAATAATTAGTAAAATGTCAATTGATGCTCCTGAAACAGAAGCACCAATGATAATATTCTTCTTAAATTTCTCATAGTCATTTACATTCTTCTCAATTTCCTTAATACCACTTGTAATACTTTGCGGATCTATTGGCCTATTGAATGCCTTTATGGCATTAGCGATTACTGTTACATCATCACCATCTGTAAGACCTGTATCACCTGTAATTTTTTGATCATATTCATTTGTACTCAAGTCTACATCGTCGTGATTTGCGGCCATAAGCATGGCTTTTATTTGAAAGTTCTCATACTTCGGATCCAATATATTCCAACATTGATCGATGGTCCATAGTATGCAACAAAGGCTACATGTGTACAGTGCCAATATATACGAGGAGTCTTACTCCAATTAGTTTTATCATCAATTCCACCTGGACCATTAGCTCCCGTAACATCTAATAATGCTATGAAGAAAAGGTATAAACTACAATTTCTGGCTTTAGTAAGAGTTGGATTAGCTTGAGTAGCACCTAGTACATTATGCATATATATCCCGGCTATCGCGCTTGATATTGCAATTCCTCCAAAGGTAAGGGCAGATGTAGATGTAATGAAAGTAAAGAGGAACAGAGGGGCAGCTAAAGATTTCGTATCTCTGTGGAATAATATAAAACTGAATAAAAGCACATATCCAAACACGATAACGATAGAGAATATCCCAAATGATACAATAATGTTCGCCTTTATTATATTAGCGACACTTTGTTCACGATAACCACCAGTTGTCTCAAATTCGAATCTAGGAGCATTCGTAATTGCGTCAGTTTTTATATGATCCCCATCTTGTAGATTAGTATCTTCAAGAGGAGTACTATTATTAATAGTACTTTCCAGTTGCCATTTTTTAGCACTAGTAGTAGCTTCAGGTTTAAATCTATACAATGGAACATTCACCCCAGTTGCAGGTCTATATCTGAATTTAAATTTAGTTCTATTAATAGTCCTTTTAAGTGTAGTCTTATCGTAATGATTTCCAAACATTAGACATGTGAAGATAGGAATTAATCCGAGGATAGAAAATATTATACCAATGAATATAGGTGAGTAAGGAGATTCCGTGTTCCATATGATGAGAAACCAAAGAAATGTACTGGAGAGTGATATACCCGCACAACAGTTGAAGTTATCACAGGAGGTTTCATATCAGCATCAGTCCACGGTGCATCATGATCCTTCGTTATATCCCAAACATTATGAATCTTCTGTACATCCCCTGTTAATTGATTGGCTAACGAAGTCTTTAAACTATGTGTATTTATAGAATCTTCATTGTAATGTGTACCTTTAGCAAGTTGAGTAGTGCCGTCAGATTTATAATGATCCTTAATTTCCGGAGTAGCAGGATTATTTTGAGCTTGACCTTGACCCCTAGTACTGGGATCATGTGGTCCCCATGTGTATGATTTGGGTGTTGGTAATACTTGAGAATTATTGGCTGCATCAAATATCCCCTGCAATGCCCAAAATTCATATTTTGGTTCCATTATATTCCAACATTGATCAATGGTCCACAGAAAGGATGAATACCCACGAAAGATGCCACAATTTATGATCATTAGTTCTCTTCGGGGGACCAGCATCCTTATACCATTTACCATTTGGTCCTATTACAGGGTTATTAGGATCATCAGGATAATAATCAATATGAAAGAAAGGAGTATACAACTACAAATTCTGGCATTCTTGAATTGTTGAGTATCATTATCTGGATTACCATCTTTTAGTTCATAGTACATATATATCCCAGCTATCGCACTTGATATTGCAATACCTCCGAAGGTAAGGGCTGAAACTGATACAATGAAAGTAAAGAGGAACAGGGGAGCGATTATAGTTACAAACTTTAAATCATTTCTATGAAATATTATAGAAATTAGAGTAACGACTAAAAATGTAGCAATTATAACCCCAATTCCAATTACAACACCTTGCCTAGAACGAGTAACCCTAGCAGTGAGACCATCTGCTTTGGTAGATCCAGCACCAGTTCCGCCATCAAAATCTTTCAGCGCATCCTTCTTAATATAATTTGCTAAAACAATGACTATCAATACAGTAATTACAACAAGTGATCCAAAATAAATTGAAATAAACTTAACCTTATCAACAGTCGCATCATCATTGAGATCTACAGAAAAACCCGCATATATACCCGGAAATATACCTATGAATATCGCAATCTCAATGAGAGCTAAGATGGCTCCCATTGCTATGATAAACCCACCACCTACTTGAAGATATCCGGGAAGATTAGCATCCTTTTGTAGATTCATAGCATCATGATAATTTTTATTAAGAGCATCTTTAGCCTTTGTAACACCACTAGTATTGTTAGCTTGGGTTTCATTATTCGCGTCCTTCAACAAATTTTTAACCTTCCAATCTTGATATTCAGGTTCCATTAAATTCCAACATTGATCGACAGTCCATAGGAAGGATGATTAAAACCCACACAAGATGCCACAGCTTATGTTTATCAGATGTATAATTTCCAGCACCTACTGTATCTTTATTTTTTTGAGGATCAGAAGGGTACGGATTCTCATACCATCTTCTATTTGGTCCTATTACTTGCCACTTGTTATTTTTAGGATGATAATCAATATCCAATATTGGAGATTTTTAGATGTGAATGACACAATATAAATATGATATCCAATTGAGGATGCCAACATAGCAATAAGAAACCAATCATGACCATTCCCCTTCTTAGCCTCTCTCTTCTTCATCTCCTCAGCATCCTCCTCCTTACCCTTTTGAGGGATATAAATATCAAATAATTTCTTTATACCAGAGTCTGCTGTTGTTGCGGAAACTATTGCAGCAAGAAATTCGAAAATTAGGAATCCTCCAATAGTCTGTACAATATTAAAATCTTCCAACGATATGGAAGTAGATGCAATCAATATGAAAGACATGAAGAGTACTAAACTACAAATTCTGGCTTCATCTGTAGCAGCTTGTTTACCTTTGAGTACAAACACTGCTATCGCACTCGATATTGCAATTCCTCCGAAGGTAAGAGCCGAAACCGATGCAATAAAAGTAAAGAGGAAGAGGGGAGCAGCTAGAGATTCATTATATTTTAGGAATAATAAAATGCTGAATATGAGTACAATAAAGAATGACAGCGCTATACAACAAACTCCAAAGGCAGCCACAATATTCGATCTAATAATATGAACAGCTTTATTAAATTCATGCTGGCTGGGATCATCAGCCCATTTTAAGCCTTCGATATCCGTTTTAGTAAGATTAGTGGCACTTTCAGCGGGCCGATTAGTTTTCAACTTAATGTTGACATCTTTAAGATGATACCTTTCATTATAATTTGCAATTAATACGCCTGCAAGTATGGCAAATGTAGATGTGACGGATAAGGAAATTCCTAAATTCCTAATTTTATAATAAAGCTCTAAATCTCCAGGGTCAAGGAATGCAGTTGTAAAAATCCCAACAATTAAACTCGATAAAAGGAGGAGGCTAAATATACCTAAAGCCACAAAACCAGAGGAAATAAGTTTGCATGAATGGGACGTTAACTTCTTTAGATTTGTAATTTGGATAAATGGTTCAATTACAAAATTCAAATAACAACTACTTCTATCACCATGTATTTGCGAATGTAATGTTGTTTTATCTTCCCATATTATATCACGCCCATCTCTTAATATATATGGTACGCCCTTGTAGGTAGCATCGTTTAGATATTTAGCAATAGCCCCAGAGGTATCGAAGTTAATCTTCTTCCTATCAGCAAGAGCCTTTTGAGCATCAGTATCACCAGTTTTATGAGTTATTTGAGTGGTACCATTATCAGCTAATAATTCGTCAACTGATGTTTTATTCGCTGATAAAAGCATGGGGAGGACATTAAAACCAAAGTAAGTTGGACGCAATATATTCCAAAATTGATCGACAGTCCATAGGATGGATGAATACTCACGTAAGATGCCACAATTTATGATCATTAGTTCTCTTCGGGGGGCCAGCATCCTGATACCATTTGCCATTTGGTCCTACTGCACCACTATTCGTATAATCAATATCCAATAGTGCAATCATGTTAACCTCAGCTATACCCAACGTTTGATCACTAATATCAGCTGTAACTCTAATTTTAGGGGCATTACCACCACTCGTCTGAAAATGGTTAGCATTATTAACTCTATTGGCAGCAATTTTTTGATCTCCACCGGGAACAGTACTGGAAGGATCAGTATTAGTATCTTCAGCACCTGAAACTTCATTAGTATCATCTTTTCTGGTATAAATCTTCTCAAAATTGTAATATTCGTATTGCTCTCCAGTTATTCTTATTTCATTAAGATTTTTCTTGTCCTGATAATTCGCCATAATTAAGTTCATAATAAATAAAGAAATAAACCACATGGAAAAAACTAAACCAATTAATATAAATATTTCTGTATAGTCCTCATTCCATGTAATAAATAACCACATTAATATAGAAACAAATGAGGTCCCTACAATTACAGTAGATATTGCAAGAGGTTTTATAATATAGGTTCTTCATTCCAACCTCTCCAAGCTTCATCAAGTTTCCCTCCAACACCATTATCTGTATGATTAAGTTCACCAGCTAATCCTTCAATGGCAGTTTTCCTATTACCTGCATCTGTAGCTGCATCAACATTAGTAGGACTAATACTCGGAGTTCCACCAGCTTGAACACCTGCACCATCTAGTATACCCAATAAGGCAATAATATTACCCTCAGCTAGATTATTAGTTCCAGCAGCTTCAGCAGTATGACCAGTATTCACTTTAACTATAAGATCAGTCATATTCTTAACTTTAAAATAATATTTGTTGTTTCCAGCACCTTCAACAGCAGTTACAGTAGGATTATCAGTACCAGAACTATTAGTATCAATTTTATACCAATTTGTGTGGCCAGTATATGATTGAAAATCCCCCTTTCGAATATTTACATTCTTCAACTTCACTTTATCAACATAGTTTGCCATAAGCAGATTGACAAATATCACAGCAATTGTCAAGATTGAAAACGAAATGCCAGTAGATATAAAAAGGACTATAAATTCCCCATTTATTGGGGTAAATATCCCCATTAATATATAGATGAATGATGTTCCAGACATTGTACCAGATATAACAAGAGGTGCATAAATAGGTCCTTCGTTACTCGTATCCCAACAATTCCATAGTTTGTTTTTAACATCATTAGTCATTTTATCAGCGACAACACCCCCATCTCATAAAAAAGATCCTCACCAGCATCAACTTCTGTAGCATTAGCAGGTTTTTCCCATTTACCACTATTGCTTTGAGGCGTCGCTGTACCGTATGAATAGCTTATGCTTGTTGCCTTGAGATTATTAACCGTCTTTTCATTATTAGCTGCTCCTAGGATGTCTGCGATATTAAATCCAAAATAAGTTGGATTCAATATATTCCAACATTGATCGATGGTCCATAGTATGTGACAAAGGCTACATGTGTACAGTGCCAATATGTACATTTATCATTCCATTGAGAACCTGGGCCATTAGCTGGAATATTTGCACCATCTAATATATCCAGAATGAAGTTACTATAAAAGACGGAAGGAGTACACAACTACTAGCTCTGGCATTCTTGAATGGTTGAGTATCAGTAGCTCCACTTTCTGTTAGTTCATTGAACACGTGTATTGCAGCCGCGGCACTCGATATTGCGATTCCTCCAAATGTTAGAACTGAAACTGATACAATGAAAGTGAATAGAAATAGGGGAGCTGCGAGGGAATCTGACTTGTTGTAAAGTACAATAGAAAATATCAGGACGAAAAATAGAACCAACAAAAGACATCCTAAACCTATGGCTGCAACAAAATTACATCTGGCTAAATCCACAACTTTATTAAATTCATGATCAGTAGCGGTAGTGCTATATGCTTCATTAGCTTTATGAGCATTAAGATTATCTGACGTACTTTTAAGTTTGATTGTGGCATTCTTAAATGAAAGTTTTTCGTATGCATTTGCAATTAATACACCAACAATTATAGGGAAAATTGAAAGAGTACCACAAGATATACCAAAGATTCCTATGACATTATTAATATCCGGATGATTTATATGTATCTTTATGAAAATTATTATACCAACAACAACAACTAATATCCCTAGAACACCAAATGAAACTAAAGCTGCAATAGAAGCCTTTTTAACATCTCCAGCCGCACCTTTACTTGGCCACTTTGTAATTGCATCTTTAAGTTTCGCTCCAACTCCTAGGGTTCCATCATTAAGTCTATTTGCTATGGCTTCGCCTTTCTTAAAAGTCAGCTTTTTATCATTAGCATCAGCGCCACTAAGAGAACCACTAGTACTACTCAATATATCATCTATTTTATCTCTGTTTGCTGCTCTAAGAATCCGTTCCATTTTAAAATCCAAAAAAGTAGGCTGTAATATATTCCAACATTGGTCGACGGACAATAGAAATGTAGGAATGGTTATTAAACGTCAATAATATTAGCCTTAGCTATACCTTCTGCTTTTGTAGTAGTATTACCGGTCGTAACTCTAATTTTAGGAGCATGTTTCGGTTCATTACCATTTGTCTTGAAATGATAATTATTTTGAACACTACTTGCAGCAATTTTTTGATCTCCACCGGGATTAGTTTCAGTATCATTATTATTATCTTGAGAGGCAACTGTAGTAGCAGTGCTACCCGTACCAGTATATAGTGCCGCAAAATTGTAATATTCGTATTGCTCTCCAGTTATTCTTATTTCATTAAGTTTAACCTTATCTTGGCCATTCGCAGGAATGAGGGAAGAGAATGTTGATGTTGAGGTTAAAACAGAGAATGATATCCCTGTAATGATGAATGGCGTAACTTCATCAATCTTAAAAACAACTATTATCCCCATAATTAACAATAAACCCAATACTCCTCCAACAACAGATAATATTATAACAGGTACTTGGAATGGTGGATCCTTCCATAATTTTTTAGGTTCACTCCGCAAAGTAACTGTCCAATACGTTTGAAGTTTAGTTTTAACACTTTCATCTCCATTGTTTAGTTCATCAGCTATTTTAATATATTTGGCGAATTTCCTATTCCCTGCATCTTGAACATCAGTAACATTAGTAGAGGGACCAGTATTACTGGTACCACCCGCTTGATTGTTCCAGGTGTATGCTGTGCCTGCTGGCGTTGTAATATTTTTATTATTTGCTGCATCAAGTATTCCTTGTATCGCCCATCCCGCATAAGTGGGATGTAATATATTCCAACATTGATCGACAGTCCATAGGATGGAATGATGAATACCGGAGTAAGATGCCACCATGCATGATCCTTCTTTCTTGGCGGGGGACCATTGTCCTGATACCATCTACCATTTGGTCCTATTGCAGCTTTATTGTCATTAGGTTTATAATCAATATCCAAAGTGCAATCACGTTAACCTCAGCTATACCCTCAGTTTGGACACTGATATCGGCAGAGTTTTGTTTAACTTGTACTTAGGAGGATTAGGGTTACCCTGACCATCTGCTGTCACTTGAAAGTAAACTTTATCGGTTCCAAGATCACTAGCGTCTACAGTATTACCACTAGCAGGAGTTTGAGGAGTGCCAAGATTAGTATAACTGGTCCCTGTGTGATAATTTTCAATATTCGTATATTCTAAATGTGTCTTTTGAATATCTACAGCCTTAAGATTAACTTTATCCTCCTTATTAGCATTTAAAACTCCACAGAGAATAGATGCTGTTGTAAATATCGAAAAGAGTGTAACGAAATACACGTATAATTTAGAAGTTTCTATGGACCATATCATGGATAACCCAATGAATATACCAGGGAATGATAATCCAGCCATGACAGATGATATAATAAGAGGTGTTAAAATAACATCTGCCGGATTAGTAATTCTATTTTTAGCTTGATCAAGTTTTTTTTGCAACTCCATCATCTCCATTAAATTTATTGGCAGCTAGATCCCATCTCTTACCAAGATCAACTTCAGCTTTAACTTCTGTAGCACTTGCAGGAGGCGGATATTTGCCACTATCTCTAGGATTTTCAGTTGCTTCTGTATGATGGTATTTATATCCTATTTTACCGAGGTTAGTTTCGGTTGTATTCTCATTATTAGCTGCTCCTAATATCATAGGCAATGACCACACTTCATATTTCGGATCCAATATATTCCAATATATATGGTGTTCGTGAGCCAAATTGAATAAAGCACCTGCTTTATCTTTATTGGCCTCAGTAGCGCTGTGAGTTCCTGGTGGATGATGATACCATCGTCTATTTGGTCCAAAGACGTAGGCCGTGTTTATCTTAGGATTAAAATCGATATCCAATAGTGAGGTAATATTAGCCTTTGATAGTCCTTTAACCACAGGTGCTGAATTCTTAGTGACTTCTTCACCGCTGTAACCTTTATTGACTGCGGATTTAAGTTCAGTTTCACCAGGAGCTTCATTACCGTTAAGATAATTGACATCATTTGCGTTTTTAGCGTTAGTACCTGCGGGTTGATTAGCTTTAGGTTGAATCTCGATAGGTTTCCCTTTATTCCTCAATGTGGCCTTGTCTATATAATTACTGGATATTAAGCAGTGAAGTATAGTGGCAATAGTGAATAATCCAAACGTAATTGAGTTTATTAAAATTATATAGACATTTACAGAGCTGTTTGAGTGCAGGAATGATGCAACAATATCAGTAATAAATACCGAAAACATTGACCATACAATGGTACCAATTGAGATAGGAAACTTGGGATTCTCAATAATCTTTTTATTTAATTCTCCACCAGCACTTCCAATTGTATCCCCTTTCCCAACTTCAGTCGTTAAATACGATGCAACCGCGACAAACATGTTAAATCTATCTATTCCTTGCTGCCCAGCAAGAGTTTTCACATGAGCAGGATTAGTTGCATCATAATCAGTTTTCCATGGTCGTATTTTTGAAACTAATTTAGTCGTATTATGATTAGCCGCTTTAAGAATTCCTTCCATAGCCCATCCCTCATATGTTGGCTTCAATATATTCAGACATTGGTACAAGTTATATAAATTGTTGAAACAATGATAATTAAACGCCTATAATATTAACTTAGCTAGATCTAGCTCTTTAAGAACAGCATTACCCGCCGATGATACCTCCACCCTGGGTTTTGTATTTGTTTCAATATAAAAGTGATTTGTAGCAGTAGAAAGACCGGAAGCATCTTCAGTTCGTTCACCAGTTTGACCTGGAGTAATAGTTGGACTAGTGGGATCAGTATTATTTTGTAACTTTAGTTTCATTCCTCTATACTGAAATGAGATCTGGTCAAATGTCATGTCTTTCAATTTAGATTTGTCATGATTGCTAGCTCTTATTATACAAAATAGTATAGATGTGATTGAAAATATAGATAATAAGATAGCGATTAATATGTAGATTATCGGGTAATTAACAAGCCACGCTATAAATAACCCCAAGAATATACCAGCGAATGATAGACTTGTCATGACAGAAGATATTATAAGAGGTGTTTTAATAGGAGACGCAGTAATAGTATCAGGCCAATTACTATTCATTTCACCAAGTTTTTTTTCAACTTCTCCACTAATATGAATTCCTACGGCACTCCATCGATCGAAGGTATCTTCAGCTTCCACAACTGTTGTACTACCATCAGGAATACCAAAACCACTACCACTTTGTTTCCTAATTGTTCCACTGCTATATGTATATTCCGTAGTGCCATTACTATTTAATTTAGTTAGAGTACCAGTATTCTGATTATTAGCCGCTTTGGCTATTCCTTCCATACCGAATGCTAGATGTGTTGATAATAACATATTCCAACATTGATCATAATACATATAAACTTAATAATCAGCACTCCACTCGAGGTCCAATCTACCTCTCCTTCCACTCGCCGTGGAGGCTTCTTCTAATTACTTCTCCCTCCGCTTCCCTGAGATCAGCTACGGGTTCCATTTGAGGTTACATCCATACCACATTCATCCTCGCCACGATCTCTGGGAGTGGCTATACTCTTTAGAGATAGGTAATTAGAAGAGCTCTCTGCAGGAGAACGCGAGGTTGTAACTTCAGGTGGAACGAAGAGTGGAAGAGAGTTGGTTTGGACTTCGAGTATGTATCTGACATCAGGATGATGGGATGATTTATTGTGTATATTCTTTATTAGGAAATGGGGAATGTTGTATATTCAGATATTATTGGTATGTGTTTGTTCGATTAGATGTGGTAATGTATCTTCTGTGATGATATTTAATTGTGCTTCGAGTGTAATATCTGGGAATATATCATAAGGTTTATTTTTATAACTAGAATTATATAATTGATATCTTAATTTACAATGTCTTAACCAAGATTTAAGAAAATCTGGTGGTAAAAGTATATTTTTCATATATTCTACAAATGATTCTGACCATTTTATTTCATTTAATTGTCTTTTATTTTCATTTTGTTCTGATAATACAATTTCTAATATATCATTCGATAAATTTTTTAATTTTATTAATGATTCATCTAATTTTTTATAACATAATGATTCAATCTCATTACAATTTTTATAAATATTATTTTTTATATTCTCAATATTATTTAATATATTATTTAATTCTTCTTTACGTTTAATTAATTTTATATTTGTTGTTGTCTTCATTTCTCTTATAGATGATTCATATGCTGTCATTATAGGTATAAATGATGTACATGATTCATCTAATAATTTAATATATTAATTAATTATTTATATTCATACTCACCATCATTCAATTTATTATGTATATGATTCGATGTACATAATTGACATATCGGTACATTACATACAGTACAATACATATGATACGTTTTTGTAGGATGATATCTACATAATGTCATAGGCCTCGGCATCTATAACAAATTATACATTAATACATATATATAACCTTAACCCACATCTCATGTCTTTCTACCTGAGGTCCAATTCACCGTAGGTCGTCTTGCAGACAGCTTCTCTATTTATTTCCCCCTCAAACTCCCGTAGATCGTTCCTGGGTTCCACTTGAGGTTAATTCCTATCTCGCTGAGATATGACTAAAGTGACAGATTTCATGTTTGTTCGGATATCTCAATGAATATAAATTGGAATTAAGTGAGGATGATAAAATTAAATACAATCATCAAAGTCCTCTTCAATGAGATATTAACATCAGATGTTCATTCAATATTCACTCCACAATCTTCAAAAGTTTCCCCAGAAATTCATAATTTCCCTCAAATTTTGGAGGTAAAAATGAAGGTAGTGAAATTAGTGATTTTGACCTCAGGTGGAGACCCCAAGTGTAATACCTGGAAGCGATCTCAGGGAGCTGGAAGGGGAAATAAATAGAGGAGCTCCATGCAATGGGAAGTGAGTAGGATTGGACCTCAAGTGGAGAGCTGTCTGCAAGACGAAGGAAGGTGTGTGGAAGAGGTGAAGGTAGTGATTGAACCTCAGGTGGAAGGTATATAGGTACATAGTAGATGGTTAATTTGTGATAAACATACATCGCTGAGTGGTACTCTGATATGTTTTGAGACAACTTTATTATTCGAATGTAAAAGTACATCACATTTAATGCATATTCTAAATGTTTAATAATATTATTATTTGTAATTTACCTTGCAATATCTGATGGACAATATATCGTAGCTACATCATTATGACAATTATCACATAATGGTAATGCATATAATTCATCCGATTGATAATCACACTCAAATTGTATCAAATAACGAGCCAATATCTATATATCAATATCACCTCATACTATCCAACTCCACCACCCAAAGTCCAATCCAGCTCTCTTCCTCTTGCAGAGAGCTCTCCACCTGAGGTCCATCCTGCCGTCAGCTCTTCCAATTACCTATCTCTAAAGAGTATAGCCACTCCCGGAGATCGTTCGGATTTTAACCCGGAAGAACGGGATCTTCAACCCCTAAGAACAGGAATTCTACCCGGAGGAACAAAGAATGTTAACCCGGAAGAACAGACTTCGAATGTAGTTAATGGACCTCAAGTGTAATACCCGCAGCTGATCTCTGGGAAGCGAAGGGGGAAATAAATAAAGGAGCTGACGGCAGGATGGACCTCTGGTGGAGAGGCACCACGCCTAGTGGAAAGACCTCAAGTGGAGAAGCTGACGGCAGGACAACCTCAGGTGGAAGAGCTATCATTATGTAATTTGATTATTACTAACCTGTGAGGAGTCGTAGATGATATAGTCATGTTTGAAGGTATATTGTGGTAGTATTCCTTTAGAGTGGATATCATCATTGATGATATTATTATCATTATCATGATTATTGAAGAAGGTTAATGTATTTAATTTTAAATCTTGTGTATTTTTGATGAAATATGAATCGTATTCTATAGGCATTGATACTCTGGATCTTTGTGCTTCTATAATATCAGTTACTTCAATAGATTTCCCTAGACCTAATATAATTAAAATTTATAATAATATAAAACATACCAACATCACATATAAAATATTCAAATATACGTTTATCAGGATATAATTTTGGTGTATTTAATGACATTGTACTATATTTTGATTGAATTAATTTACCATTTGTATTTAAATTTCCAGTAGCTGCATCATTTTCAAATTTTAATAATGGGAAATCAGGTAGACTAAAAAATTTCATTAATGAAAATGAAATTAGATACTTACCTTAGATTACCAAAACTAACTAGAAAACCTGATGAATTAATCTCAAATCCACGAGTACATACATCTTGTATGGAATTATAATAATCTAAATCTTCAGTATTAATAAACGTATCTAATGTAGACATATTCTATAAATTTATATATTATCATAAATATTATCATAAAAATACCTTTGTTCTTCTATTAAACATAGCTAATGATTCAGTATTTATTATATTCCATGCTTGTAATAATTTAACTCTAGATGTACGACAACGTAATTGTAATGAAAACTCAATCATATTCCATTCATCACTATCACGTATAACAGCATTCTCCATTATTTATTATTATCAATCTATTTAAAAAATCATTTCATTTTATATAATAATCATCAAAATGTGTAAAACATATATATCATATCAATTATCCAATATATATAAATATCGGGGGCTAACTCATACATAATAATATACCAGTTCTATACAATGTAATCATTAACAAATGACTCGACACAGTAAAAATAATACCGCTAATTCATTCTTCACTTATCATGAACGCAAATCCGTCAAAGGTTAGTCAACAATTCATAACACAAAGGAGTTTAACAACTTAAATGTTGTATATCGAAGTTTAATATTATCCGAGGTTAACTCTATCATTTTACTCAAAGTGTAATACTACAACTTTATTACCATTGAATCAAGTTCCTGTACCTGAGGTCTTTCCACTAGCCGTGGTGCCTCTCCACCAGAGGTCCATCCTGCCGTCAGCTCCTTTATTTATTTCCCCCTTCGCTTCCCTGAGATCAGCTACGGGTTCCATTTGAGGTCCATTAACTACATTCGAGGTCTGTTCTTCCGGGTTAAACTTTTTTTGTTCCTCCGGGTAGAATTCCTGTTCTTCCGAGTTGAACTTTTTTGTTCCTCCGGGTAGACATCTCTGTTCTTAGGGGTTGAACATCTACGTTCTTCCGGGTTAACATTATACCGAGGATGATCTACGGGAATCCAAGGGGAAGTAAATAGAAGAGCTCCATGCAATGGGAAAGTGATGTATAGTAGAATGCAATATTGGACCTACTGTGGAACTCTTAGTGGACAATCTTCTAATCCCTGGTGGAGGTAATCTATGAGATGTTATAGTTCATTGAACTTTTGGTGGAGATGATCTTCGATATACAGCAGTTTTATTATTAGATTTTTTTATTAACTTTAATTCAGATTTCAATTCGTTGAAGGAGAGATTGGGTTCGTGTTCGATGCGGAAGTTTGAACAGTGTTGGTTATGTTTATCAATAGCTACAAAGCCTGTATGTACACCGCTGGGTTATATATATTGTCATGAATGTATTATATTATCATTATCTAAGCAGATGGAAGAGAATAAGAGGCGTTTATTACAGTGGGAGAATGATGTTAAAGAGTATAAAAATCATTTATCGCAGTTAGAGGAGGAGGAAAAGGATCAGAAGAAGCGTAGAATTATACAGGAAAATTTATATGGTATATCGAATAAGATAAGTAAAAAATCTGATGATGATGTTAAACAAAAAGATTTGTCTAAGAATTTTTGGTTAAGTAATGGTGATGATAAGAAGATCAGTAGTAATTCGGGTGATAAATTATTGGAGAAGCCGAAGAATATATTAAAATGTCCGATTAGTGGTAAGCCTTTGAAAATTAAAGAATTGATTGGATTGAAGCCTGAGATAGTTAGAGAAGGTGATGAGACAATGTGGATATGTTCAATTTCTAAAAAACCGATATTACATCATCAATGTTATTTAATAAAATCTACTGGGCAATTAATATTAAAAGAGTATGTAGAAAATAGTGATTTAGAATCTGATGATAAATTATTATCGGTAATACCTGGTGGTACAGGCTTCTCATTGCATAATAATGTACAATTTATAAAATCACGACCAGTTATGCGTATATAATTTAATATATTAATTTTAATGCATGTATTTATAATTAAAGTGCATAATTGCTTAATTTTTAAGTGGTCTTGGGGAGTAGGTGTTATAGATGCGTATTCGGCGACGCGGTGGATAACAATGTGATAACTGTGCAATTAGAGCTGGTAAAAATTATAATTTCATATATGAAATATTGGTGCCATAATTTTAAGGTATAATCTACAGAGGAATTTTTAGTATCTTGTATGTATATTATGCCCCAAGTATATGAGCTTGGGCAATAGTGTATATTATAACTATGGATTATTAATTTTTTTAAATTGTAAATTGTAATTATGTAACATGAATTTCATGTAAACTTTTACTGTATTAAATTATCTTTAATCATCAATTTTACTACTGTCCAATACATTTCTACACCTTCTCACACCCACAATCACTAATACATGAATATTTACGGGTATAAACCAAGTGTAGCAACTAAGGAGCTCAGGAAGGATTGTAAAGAGGAACATAGTGACAAGATTATTGACGAAGGAAGTTAGGAACTAGCGAAGGAGGATATTATCAACACGTGTAATGATTAAAGCATATCAACTGAGGACTTTGAAATTCATTTACATTACTGAAGAGTTTTGAGTGATATAATTCCACTCTTTCATTGATTATACATTATTTCATTAACGGTACATTGTTTTGTACCATTGAATACCTGTGAGTGGTATATCATTCCATTGAATGACTTTGAATGATACTTGTAGATCATTATACTCTTCGTATAACTTGTACTTCATCCTATCTTCGGGAAGGTATGTATTATAGGAGATTTTTGATTTGGTAGAATATTTTTTTTTCTAGAGAAGTTGATATTATTCTCTGATAATATTTGGTGGATATTAAAAGGGAAATAATTTAATATATAGATTATATAATAATAATTCCCTATATTCATTCACTAAAGATATAGATATTAATTCCTTAGTTAATATGAATGTAAGGAGTAAGGGTATAAAGGGTGGTGGGGGTTTATCTCTAAAGGTTGAATCGGATTTAATATTTGATGGTATAAATAATGTCGGTGTGATGAATAATAATACACCAAATTGTAATTTACCAAATCAACATCATATAATTGATAATAATGATGTTTATATGGCTAATAATAATAATTTAGCTATTAATGATGATAAATTATCATTAAATTATGGTATGTATCCATTTAATTATCAACATGAATTAAATGGTAAAATTAATATTGATAGTTTTACAATGGATGATAAAATACCCAATAATTCTACATTTTATGATGGTAAAATACCCAATAACCCTACATTTCCACAATTTGATGGTAAATATCATCCAAATGTATCATTTCCATCTATGGGTATGTTACCATGTCCACAATTAAAAGAAGAATTATTAAATAATATGATGACAACAATGAATCCATTACAAACAAAATTAAGTTATATAAAAGAAGAAAATATAAAATCAATAACAACACCATTTATAGAATTATCAGGTGGTGTAATTTATGATAATGGACCATTATCTAATGGTGGTAGATGGTTAATATTTTGGTCACATCGTGGACGTATATGGAGAAAGGCTTATTCTATATCAATGTATGGTTATAATGGTGCTAAAGAATTAGCTGAATTATTTTGGGTTAATAAAATGAGGGCTATACAATTATTTAATAGAAGTAAACAAGAAAAATTACTTTTATTAAATGATAATGGGAAGATGATGACTACAGTCGCACCGGCGACGATGATGACGGCGGCAACAACTACAACTACAATACCAACATCATTGCCTCCACATCCACCTCCATCTCATCCTCCTCTTCCTACAACAAATCTTCCTACATCATTTAATAAAATGAAAAATCAGCAACCATCATCTTCTTCATCTTCAACAAACCTCAATCAACAACCAATAGATGATAGTGATGTCTTCTGGGATGAAAATACAAAGTCATGGTGCTTCGAATATGTCTCACCAGATTATAATAATTTATACACTAGAAAATTCAAAGTTGTAAATGATGACATCAACGATGCCAAAAATGAAGCTATAAAATATAAAAATATATACTACCAAGAATTTTTAAGAAATTATAGCGAATCTAAATATTCTGGATTAACCTATGAAAAAGCTAGATGCTGTTGGAGAGTAGCATACTGGATCTCTAGCAAGAAAATTAAAAAGAATAAGTATTTTAATATATCCAAATATGGATATCAAATCGCCAAAGAATACTCCGAACAATATCGTTTGCTACTCGAACAATATAACGGTAACGAACCTCCACAACATCTATTAAATGATCAATTACCAACACAAGAATTCCTACAACTTAATACAACACAACATATCCATAAATTATTATACTCGTTTAGACCCAAGGAAAATCGGCTCAAATCCGAATCACTCAATACATTCTCTAACATCATTAATAACATCATCGAACACGATCAACTTAATAATTAACTACCTTTATATACACTCTAGTTATACACTTCAATTAATCCAACAAATTTAATTAAGTGAAGTTTACAGCCGATGTCCATCTTTTCCATTGCATGGAGCTTTCCACTTGAGGTCTATCCTGCCGTCAGCTCTTCTATTTACCTCCCCCTTCGCTTCCCTGAGATCCGCTACGGGAATTATTTTGTCAGTTTCGCACAGTAGATTACTTGTTTAAAAACACCACAAAGGTAGGGCTAGGTGGATAATAAACACCACATTCCCTACATTACTAATGTCTAATGAAGATTTCTCTATGAATATAATATATGCCACTATATTAATACAATTGAAGGATGATGTATAGTTATATGATGTTGTCGATGTATTAATAATAAATAATTATTATAATATATATACTATATAACTACTAACATGAACTGATACTATTCTAGTAACTATATTATATTGATAAGAATACTAACTTAACTAACTTCTATAAAATTATTATAATATTAAACTTCAGTTGTAAATGATTGAAGGAAGATAATTATTGTATTTCTAGATTATTAAAGGATTATTAGAGTACTGGACCTCGAGTGGAACCTGGAAGCGATCTACGGGAGCTGGAGGGGGAAGTAAATAGAGAAGCTGACGGCAGGATAAAGACGAAATGTGGATATATATCAGTAGATAATAGCTCTTTCATTACATTTTATTGGATATTAACCTTTGCAGAGATTAATGTTGATTAGAATATGAACTAGGTGTATGTTATGGAATTTGGTTGAAATAGTTATAAGCATATAAATGTATTTTTTAAATTATTTTATTAAAATGTTATTTAGTGCCTAAAATGACATCTACAATTTCTTCTGTTAAACCTCCAGTGTTATTAGCGATCAAATACGTGCGATTAGTTCTATGTGCCTCAAATGATTTAGTTATGAACGACGCTAGTAATGCAAATAACAACATGATTACAGCATCACAGAAGTTTACGAAATCAAACATTGCGTTAGAATACTTTCTCACTTCATCTGGTATGATCTTCTTGTCATCACTTCCTTCCTTATGCTTATTGAAATATGCGATGGCCCAGTTTATAGAGTTCATGGTTCTTGTTAATGTTATTCCAAGTCCAATAGAGCCGAATAAAATGATACAGAAGACAAACGCTATAGATTTGGAGTATTCGTGATTATTCCATGTCATTACGATGAGTGATATTATTGATGCATGGACAAGTGAAATCAAAAGAATGTATTTCAAGTCTTTCATGAAAATATAAAGAGAATGTGATTGTGACTCTGATTTATCTTTATCATCCAATTCTTTATCTAGTGTTGATCCTATGGTTCTTCCAATTAAATCACCATATGAGAATAGTAGTGATCCAAGTAATTTCATTGGCCTTGGTATATTCAAACAGAATGGTACAATTACTGGCGAATAGAAGAACAATAAACTTGATCCAGTGAAGAACATTAATGGACGCCAATAGAAGTGTTTCATATATGGTATAACCTTTACAACTTGCTCCCATTTACCTAATTCACTACCACCGGATGGAGAACCATCACCTGTAGAAGCTCCCTCTTCAATCCTCTTTTTATCACTTTCATCATCTTTTACATTCAAACATTCAATATATAATACAAATGCCCATATAGCACCAATAAGTGTCAATAATGCGCGTGTAGTATGACATAAGAAAAGGATACGTCTGCATTGCGATATAGTTTCGGTACCTACAATTTTCTCCAATATACCCTGTAATGTACCTAATGCTATACGTGAAGATGTGAAACCGATATAAATTGTAGAGAATGCAGAATTTAGCAAAAATCTATTCGTTACGTACGATGCTGTAGAAATTAATATGAAGATGAATAACAATGGATGGATAAACACTTCAGCCCTATCTTCTTCTTACAGAGAGCTTCTACACATTACATTCTACTGTCACATCCACAATTCGTATCCCTCTTCGTTTCTCTGAGATCAGCTACGGGTTACAGCCACGATCTCTGGGAGCGGCGGATAGCAGATTAAAAGAGCTCCATTCAATGAGATAATCATACACTCATTTCTTAGAATTCTGTTCTATTTATTCCCCCTTCCAGCTCCCTTAGATCGCTTCCAGGTAGATCCTGTTCATCCGTACTAAAGCCGCGATTTCCGGGAGTGACGTATATCAAATAAGATCTTTCTCTGCAAGAACGTAACTAATATCCTCGACACATCTTTTATTTACATTCCCCTCTCTCCAATAATAACAACTAGCTCCGGCTATGTTGGTTTTTAACGGCACGCTAACCGGTGAGCGATAATCAGGAGATCCAAGGGAACGTAAATAGAGGATGCACCGCTCTTTTAGGGCAATAAGAAGTATTATAACATTTTACTGTTAACTTTATGACAATATAAACATACCAGATTGTGTGATTAAAGGATCTAGGAATCCACAGACTAGGTACGCTAATGTATATAACACTTTAGCGGTATAACCGGATCCTAACGCTCCTAAAAGGGCTTGTGAGAATTGCGATGATGCCATTAAAAGCGCTATAATTGATAAATATTCCGGTTTGTACGATATGAAGAATGTAGAAATTACGTACGCGGTAGCGAAGCCGGAAATATAAGCTACAGCGCAGTTATTTGAGAAGTTTTCACAGTTGAAAACGATTGGTGTTAATAAGCCTGTGTTGAGATTTAAGGCTGCACTTAATCCTATGAATATCAATAGGAATCTGTGCTTTCTAGATCTTTCAGATTTCGCCTTTAAGTAGGCATCCTCTTCAGCCACGGTCTTCTTCTTTACGACTTTTGACCGTAGCCTATGCGATGTTATCCTCATTATACTAGGGAAAAATCTTTAGAAGTATTACTACATTTACTTTAACGGATGTTAATCTCCAATCGAGTTTACTACTTCATTTAAAACAACTACATTAAGTTTTTAACAGAATTTAAACATTAAAACATGATAAATAATATATTTAAAGCTACATTTATGCGATTTATAAAAAACTTAAGCCGATTTTGTAAAGTTTTACGGCTATATCAACATGTTACAGCAATACATAACTGAAATCTTGAAGTTAAAACTACTTTTATACGAATAAAGCTACTGACCTCCGTCCAATCGTGTATTTGGAGTTTCAAATTTCAATCGCTCGTAAGGGCCGTCTATAAATCCTTTAGATTTTCGAGATTTATAACCCCATGGGAAGAAATGGTAAAAAATTCAGAATATATTTATTTGAATAAAATTCACACATTAATTATATCTCAATGAATTCTTATTCATTATCATATAATTAATTCTTACAACGTGTTGATCATTTGCTCATTTATCGCATTGTGTATTACATCCAATCTTTGTAACCACTCACAAATCTATTTTCAATTTCATCAACTAATCCATATTCAGATATAATTTCGAAATTTTCGGGCTGTAAAAAATATTATATTTTATATTTTAGTAGAATCTTTCATCTGTGTTTAAATTTGTAGTATTTTTCGATACTTTAATTTTAGGGTCATATTGCCATATCACCCACTGGTCATAGGGGAATATTATCGCTTATTTTATAACCATAATGGAATATTCCATTTATACAATACCTCAATTTTGATGCCACTTCTCACTCTCAACACTTGTGGCCAACTTGCTCTAGTCATAGGAAGAGCAAATTAAAGAAAGCTTCCACATTTACTGGTAAACCTCTTTATCCATGTTCCAATTATAGGAAACATTACATATTATCACATTCTGTATTATATACTTCATCACTCTATCTCTGCTGTTTAACTTGATCATCCGACTCTTCGGCGAGCTTAATTTCAGTACGAACCGTACTTTCCACACATTGTAACATTTAATAGTTTTTGGCATTAAATAATATTTTAGAGGTGATTTAAAGTACTTATAAGCTCTACAAACACGTTTTAAGATGAGAAGATGATATGTCACTATATGAGATTTTTGGAAATTTAATAACTAAGACCTTCTACAATGGAACTACATTCAAATGAATGAAATGGTTATTTTATATATTAAGAACAACATTTAACGCTATAAATTCGCTCTGAAGAGTAACATAGATATAGGAAACCATCTTGCATCGAATTCACGTAAAAATCTCCAAGATTTATAACTACGCTATAATGATTATTTATTTATTTAAATTAATTAATTTAACTATCTATATATTTATTAATTAAATTTGGTGGATTTCTATTAAAGACAGTATTGTTGATTATTCTGCGACTGTTGTACACATTTGGTTATAATAGCTCTAGGATATAAGATAAAATTAAATAATTAAGGTTTAATATGATATTTTGATGTATAAATGAGTTATTGATATATTTTTTATACGTTTACATGTTGATTCTAAAAATCGCACTTTCATGCATTATGTAGCGGTATTTTATCGGATTCTAGCGCGTTATTTTTTATATTAATGAAGAGTCTTATTATTTCTTTAATGAATTTGGATGGGAATTTATAATTTAATAGAAGATGAATAATTTTATAAAATATGTGGATGATAAATATGATAGGAATCAACAGGTTTGTTCTTATATGTGTATAAATGTTATGATTTATATCTAGCCGGTTGATATTAAGGGTGAGAATGATGTGTTAAATGTTGGTTATAATTTAAATGGTAATATACCAAAATATAGAAATGTCTTTGAAAGGTTAACTGATCCTAAATTTTTTACTGGTATCCATAGGGAAAGATTTGATGAATATGGTAATGGTAGAGGTCTAGCAGGTAGAGAATATGTATATTTATTCGATGGTAATACGGAATCATATAACAGAGTCCATGAAGTATATTCATCTGTTATTAAAAAGGATAGAAAATCATATAAACCTACCACTTTAGGTATACAAAAGTATGGAATACAAATTGCTACACCTAAATTGATGTGGTTATATCGCAATGGTGATAAATATCATAATGGAACTCCATTTTATCTTAGACCATTCATCAAGAATATGAATGTCTTATTATTTGAAATGTCTAAGGTATGATCCTTAACATCTCTAACATTATCATAATCCAGGAACTAACATTAATCGCCGGACCAGTAAGGAAAATATACGACCAAAATCTCAAACCCATCAATGATATCAAAGATATAGTGGATGGAGCCAAATATCTATGCACATCAGGTATGTTACAATCAAAGGTCATTAATCACTCTCTTTTTTACCTAAACATCTCCTTGATCTGCTATTACATACGAGGTTGCAAAATTTGTTCGTCCTACTTCCATCGTAGGTCTAGCAGACGGGTATTACACCCGAGTTATTCTTGCCGTCAGCTCTCTACCTGAGGATACAACCTTGTCTTCCACTAAGAGTTCCACTTTAGGTCCAATCCTACTCACTTCCCATTGCATGGAGCTCCTTTATTTACTTCCCCTCGGATTCCCGTAGATCATCCTCGGTATAATGTCTACCCGGAAGAACGTAAATATGTCAACCCCTAAGAGCAGGATGTTAACCCGGAAGAACAGAAATTCTACCCGGAGGAACAAAAAAGTTTAACCCGGAAGAACGAAAAGTACCTACCCCTAAGAACAAGACCTCAAGTGGAATACCTGTAAGCGATCTATGGGAGCTGGAAGGGGAAATAAATAGAAGAGGCTCCACGCCTAGTGGAACAGTGGTTGTAACCTCAGGTGGAGAGTCGTCTGCAAGAAAATGAGATGACCTCAAGTGGACGTGTAATATAAATTGGTTACAATGTTATGTTGATAAAAATTGGTTTATAAATTTCATAGTTTTATTATATAAAATTTTTATTATAGGTGAGCAGCCTGCTCCTAGGAATAGATTGGATAAATTTTTGAGTGAATGGGTGATACAGAGTTTTTAAGAGATTTAAAAGATTATAA
Organism: Cytauxzoon felis; assembly: GCA_020283715.1. NCBI lineage: Eukaryota > Apicomplexa > Aconoidasida > Piroplasmida > Theileriidae > Cytauxzoon > Cytauxzoon felis. The sequence goes on from JAIQCW010000317.1 coordinate 113,405, forward strand.
TGGGTGATTATTCTAATACTTCTTCTTTAACTTCGATAATTTCTTCAAAAATGAGATCGGTAGTTTCATATTCATGTGGGTTATAGAATTTATCCCAGCCATTTTTGAATTCATAATAATTATCCTGTGATTTATACCAATGTACTAAGCTATCCATAATTTTTATAAATTCATCATTATTTTCTTTTCTTTTTTGTAAATATGCTTCTTTATAATCTCTTTTGGCCTTTTCATCTATCGAATCATACCTCTTTGTATATTCCTTCAAATTTCTACGTATCTTATCAATCTCAGCACTCTTTAATAATGATGGCGGATGAGGACGGAAATCGAAACTGAAAAAATTCTCAAGTTTTACCCTATACAGCAATTTCCCTTGAAATGTCCATATACAATACCCAGCCTCTGCGCTATACCTATAAAAAATTGAAATGATTATTGTATATTTTCAATCCAATAAAAAAATAAACCAATCTCATCCACCTGATATCAAATCCTACTCTCTTTTCCACTCGCTGTTCCACCTGAGGTCGTCCTGCCGTCAGCTCTTCTAATTACCTATCTCTAAAGAGTAGAGCCACTCCCGGAGATCGTGGCGGAAGAGAAGGTAGTAAGGATGTAACCCCAAGTGGAGAACCCGTAGCTGATCTCAGGGAAGCGGAGGGGGAATTAAATAAAGGAAGCTGTCTGCAAGACGAAGAAAGGTGGGAGTAGAAGAGGGAATGTAGTGATTGGACCTCAGGTGGAGTGGGAAATGGTTGTATTAATATTTGATATGTAACATTGGTTATTGAATTTCTTGTATTTTATTAGTTTATGTTATAAATACCTGAATGTATCCGATGTTGAGGTTGAGTTATATGTTGGCATGGGTACATTGACACAGGTTGCGAGATATCTACCACAGCTGCTCCATCTGATAGCGTTCATCATAAAGTGTTCATCTTTATATAAGACCTGAGTAAGAATATGATTTTCTTATTGAAATAAACATACTTCAACCATATCATTATCATTGAGTGTACAAAAAAATAATGTGCCTTCGGCACCTAAACCACCGAGTATGAAGTAATTACCAGATGGTGACCATTGCATATGATTTAATTGTGATGTTATATCAAATGTTGATGTCCACTATATGTAAATATAAAAGTAAGAACAAAAGAACATACAACTGTATCTCTAGTTGTACCAACTTCTGATACTTTATAAAATCTAATTGAATGACTTCTAGTTTCTTCATCTTTAACAATTAATGCAAATCTTTTACCTTTAATAATAATAAATAATATATTTTAATTAAATCAACATACTACCACCTTCTTCCCAATGTAATTGTTTAACACCAGCATCTTCTATCTGTATAGTATCAACTGGTACATTCCTTTCCCTCAAACGAAATATTTCAAGTTGATTAAATTGTTTCCTACCCTTTTTACCAGTCTTTTTAGATATAGTAGTCTATATTTATTTTAATTCAATCAAATAATAATCAACATACTCTAAGACATAAACAATCACCCTTTGCTTGCCAATGCATAGCTGTACTACATACATTATAAACATTCCTAGAACTCAATTCCTTCCTAGATGGTATCTCTATCAATACCAAACGTGCTATAATAATATATATATATATTAAACGAATATATAAGCAAGTCGTCATCTATTCCAATGATGTCCAATAAGTACTTCAGCTCTTCCACTCACACCTATTTTCGTCCTGCAGACAGCTTCTCTATTTACTTCCCCTTCCAGCTCCCGTAGATCGCTTACAGGTATTCCACTTGAGGTCCAGTAACTACCTTCACCACGATCTCCGGGAGTGGCTATACTCTTTAGAGATAGATAATTGGAAGAGGCACCACGCCTAGTGGAAAGAAGAGGTAGAGGTAACCTCAGGTGGAAGTTGTCTGCAGGACGAGGATAGGTAGAAAAATAGGCTAATGGTATAAAATATTGAGATGTATGGGTGTTGATATGTACCGTAGGGATCATTAATGGTATGAGTTTGAAATAAATACCATCAACATGACAACGGTATTAATATCGCAGATTTAAATTATAATATAAATAAAATATATATCATACTCAATAAAATCTGCTTACATGATGTACAAATAAATTACATCAATAATCATTTTATACCATTATTACCAGATGGAGTCTAATCTCTATATAATCCACTACACCTTGCCTTCCACCTGAGGTCTAGTCCTGCCGCCAGCTCCTTTATTTACTTCCCCTCGGATTCCCGTAGATCATCCTCGGTATAATGTCTACCCGGAAGAACATAAATATGTCAACCCGGAACAACGAAGAGTGTCTACCCCTAAGAACAAGACCTCAAGTGGAAAACCCGTAGCTGATCTCTGGGAAGCGAAGGGGGAAATAAATAGGAGAGGCTGACGGCAGGACGACCTCAGGTGGAAGTGGAAGACAAAGTGTATTGGACATCAAGTGGAGTAAGAGATGGTTATATTAATATTTGATGAAACAAACCTGGTGCATCTAAAGATCCGGGTATGACGATGGAGAGTATATTATCGGTGGGTGACCAATCGAATTTTTCTGCTGAGTATTTGAGTGGTGCAGGTTTATTATCATGTCCTGGTATAAGTATCATTTCGGGTAATTGATATACTAATATTTCACTACCAGTTTTTGTTTGATTTAATCTTGCAATATAATTTCCATCATGACTCCATAATAATTGTGGAAAATCACCACCTTTAGGTGACATTAAAGGTGTAGGAAATGAACGTAATAATTCACCAGTTATAACTCTCCATATACAAATAGATTTATCATGTCTATCTTGTCCTTTAGTACCATCCCATGTTAATAAATATTCTTCACCGGGTGAAAATTGTATTTGAAATACACCTTTATGCTCAAATCTTATTTTTAAACTAAAATCATCACCACCATATAATGCAATACCAGGTCTTTTATATACAGCTAAATATGAACCACTAGGACTCCATTCTACTTTTTGATCAGCCCATGAACGTTTACCTTCAGCACGTTCTCTAGCACCATCATATACTATTGATGTTTCATGCTCTAATGCATCAAACCAATGAACCTCTGTCTTATCAGCATAACGTATCACAAATTGATCTCTCATATTATCACCAACTAACCACCAATCATTTATACCCTTACGTATAAAACCAAATGTTTTCAATGGAGGTATACATTTATTTTCATCACTCACTATCCTATCAAAATCATCCAATAATACTATTTTAAATACATGATTCGCATCCAATTTATAATTATTCATATACTTCAATGCCATATTCGCCTCAAATGATGTCGAAAATGTCATAAACGCTATACCCTTTGTCATCTCATTCGAATTAGTAGGCAACTCCAATTTAAATTCAGCCTGCTGTACCTCACAACCTATAAATTTATATCATAATTAAAAAAACATCACAAATGAAACTTTTATATTGATGGCCATTCACCTATCTTCGTCTTGCAGACGGCCTTCTCTATTTATTTCCCCTTCCAGCTCCCGTAGATCGCTTCCAGGTATTCCACTTGAGGTCCAATCTATATACCCGAGGTCTGTTCTTCCGGATACAGCGTGTTATGTATCATACCGCACTTATAACCGTCCTTTAAGCAGTGATCTTCTTTTTTGTCTATACAACATTTGCACTCATAAAATTTTGGCTTGGGTCCCTGAGTAGTTAGATTCGTTTCTTGGCCATTTTCGACCTTACCATTCTTAGAATTTGGACCAGTAAACATTTTGGAGACGATGTAGAGAGAGTCTAATACCATCTGAAAAATTATTTTGCCAATTTCAGGTTTACACTCGCATTTAGCCTTCTTCAATTCATTCGTATACACCTCAACAAGTTTGAAGTAAAAGAGTATGCCCGTAGCTGATCTCAGGGAAGCGGAGGGGGAAGTAAATAGAAGAAGCTGACGGCAGGACCAAGAGAGGTGGATGAAAAATGGCATAAGACCTTCGTTAGACAGCAGATTAATTATAACATTTCTTCAGATGATAGAATGTATAGTTACCTTTCTTTTCTAGTTCTTTGGTGATGATTTTTTTGAGTACATCATGTAGACGTGTAAATCTATCTGGGCCGACTTCCGGTACACCGAGTACTGAAGTGATGATTGACGGGTATATGAATAGAAATACCTATTAATGTATTTGGAAATGAATGTGAAAGAGTAATGGGTGGCTCATTCTCTGCATATTTTTTCATAACTTCTTGATCGAAATCTTCATCATGATCGGATATCCAATCCATTAAACCAGATTCAAGTTCATCTAATAAAATAATAATATCAAGATGATTTAATTGTTTAAAATACCTGAAGTGAGATCAGATTCCAATATTTTTACCATTTTTTTTACAATTACGATCAAGATGTTAGTTTCTATAGTATTCCACTCATAATTTAGAGTAACATAATTTTTAAATCCAATGGATATGTTAAATGAACAAAAGTATAATGTACTACGTTTTAATAAATTAATGGATTATTATCAACTACAAATTATATTATTCTATGAACTACTTGGTCATTCTACTAATACATGGGGAATACGGTCATTTAAATCACTATAGTAAAAGTAGAAGATTGAATGATAGAAAGCTTAAATTAACATATAATATTATTATTATCGCTACTTTATAAATTTCACTAGTCTAGACATTGACTTTACCATGAATAGTAGTTACCCCTGTATAACAAGCCTTGATATTTACTATTCTCTTACATTCCTTCCATTAAAACACAGTAAAATACATTATAATTCACCCTCACTTTAAATCATTTAAACTTCTACTATTTCTTTGGATTGGACATCTTCTAGTAGTTCGCATCCAACATCACGTTTGCATCCATACTGACCTTTATAGCTTGTAGTATATATTTAAAGTCTGGTAAATTTATCAATTTCTTTAAACCACATTTATAAATTGTGATTCTTTACAATGTTTTTACCCTTTGGTTTATAAAGCTTGTTTTTTTTAACAATGATAGCCTTGACGAGGCTACTACATACGAAATCGCATAATATACCAGCATCTTCCACGGTATTTTAATTACCAGCTTTATGAATTCTATATATTTAAAGGTGGTTAAAAAATTAATTTATTATCCAAGCCGAAATCGCAAAATTTTCTCGTTACTATAAGTGTATGTACCCCAATCTCTTCTTGAATTCTGTATCTTACTCTCTATTTTATAGCATTTGAGTAAAGTAAAACTATCATTATGGGTCACTGCTACTGGAGCAAGCTCGTATTTGATGACATTACCCGTAATTTCATTGGACTTATTGAATACTTGTGGAGGTATATTCTTTTGTAGCACTGCCTCTCATACATTCAACCAAATTATCGAGCGAAAACAAGACGCATTGATGAAAAGGACATGTAACAGGTTTGTTGAAACTGTAATCTTCATCTGAAGCTTTGATGGGTGATGATGAAGGTGGTCCAAAGCTTATTGATGATGGTGGAGGTTTAACATTGGCAACAGAAATTACATTGGATATTAATGAAGGTACTACTACTCTTTCTGAAGGTGAAACTACAACTTATACTAGTGGTGCCAGCGATAAGGTGAAAGTTAAGTATCAAAGTTCAGATTATAAAACCACAGGTTTCCAATTCTACATCCATACATTAGTAGCTGGAGGGAAGTTTACATTGAAGAAGGATATAAAGTATAATGCTAGTGGTGGAACTGCTCCATTACAAGGTGAAGATAATCCTATTCCAAACGTATATGAAGTTTATTATTACAAACATAATACTCAAGATAAAGGAGCTTTGAAGATTAAAACTTCTAGTGAGGCAAAGATATTTTATAGTACAACTATTAATACTAATAGCCCATGGAAAAATGAAGAAAAAGAATCTGTCCCCAGTACTGAAACTGAACTTAAAGCTCTTGTTGAAAAAATTAAAGATGAGGTTGAGATTAAAATTGATAAGATTAAGCCCTACGGCTGTAATAAACGAATTAATGTTGAAAAGACTCCTGGTAATGGGACTACAGTACCGCAAGGTTACGTTAGATATGAGCATAAACCTAAGAATATCGCTACAACTGATTCATTCAAATTAGGTCTCGTTAGGTATAAAGATATTCCATTGAAGTTCGAGCCAGCTCCTCCAACTACAGGTGTTACAGCAGTTTATGTATATTATAGTGACAGTGACAATACCCATGAGTTTCCATTAATTGTTTGCGTCAAAGTATCACAAACTAGTCGTACGTATTATAAGAGAGGTAACACGTGGACAAATATTGGTGGTCAGCTTGCTGGTAAAGACCCAGAAAGTGATGAAGTCTCTTCTCTACTTAACACTGAATTTAATAAAATCATCGATAAATATGAAATTAAGCTTGAGCAAATCGGTAATTACAAAGCAACCCCTCAGGGTGATATAATAACTCCTGAAGCAGTAGAGGAAAAAGGTGCTTCTCCTACATATAAAGGTTTTAAACATGAAGTTCCTAGTGGAAGTGTTATAAACCGCGTTACAATCCACAATCAAGTGATAACACAAATTAGCGCGGCCGATCTTCGAGAAAAACAACAGGTATTCGTATATTTTACTGAGAGCGAGGCTAATGGAAATCGTGAGAAACCACTCTTGATATGTCTTTCTAAAGATGGAATTAGCGATAATAAAACTGTTCCTGGTAACAATATTTGGTATAAGCGGAAGGAGAGTAATGGAAATTTTATATGGGAAAATGTTCCCAATGAATATGATAGAATAAAACCAGGTGGAACAAACGGTAACACAATTGAAACTAATCTTAAAAATCAACTTAGTACAATTAATGGTGCAGTTTCTGGTGATCCAGGTTATCCTAAATTAGAGCCCAATTTAAGTGATACAATGAAAAGTAATCCCGATATAGGAATTATGGATTTCTTCAATTTGTGAATTATTAATCTTACCGTTGATGAAACAATTTCATATTATTGGAATAAATTCTTTTGTCTTGCCATTATTTCATCAACAGAGGTTCTTTACTCGCCGTTCCACCTTTATTCGTCTTGCAGACAGCTTCCTCTATTTACTTCCCCCTTCGCTTCCCTGAGATCAGCTGCGGGTTCTCCACTTGAGGTTACATCACTAACTTCTTGTTCTTAGGGGTAGACATTCTCCGTTCTTCCGGGTTAAACTTTTTTTGTTCTTCCGGGTAGACATACCGAGGATGATCTACGGGAATCCGAAGGGAAATAAATAGAGAAGCTGTCTGCAAGACGAATAAAGGTGGACAGAAACTATGTTGAAACGGGTATTTATGATGAGGACCAAAAATAAATCTCTATCGTATTGAATATATCACAATTTATTTCAATATATAGGCCTTTACCTTCATCTTTAATAACACCAGCTCAGGCTGGTATGGTAGGATTGACATCATCAATTATTGGAGCATCATTATTATACATGGGTGGTGGTATATACGCGTCATCATTAGCCATACTTAATATCGGTCTTTATACATTGGCGTATACACCTTTAAAAAGTATTTATACATGCAAATTCATATTATATTATATTTATAGGGAAAACGGAATGGAATACACATATCGGATCATTAGTAGGAAGCATACCACCACTCATCGGAACACTCGCAGCGGGTGTAAGTTTTTATACACTCTATCAACTTCCATTCGACGACCGATCACTATCACTCCCACTCGCCGTGGTGGTTCTTTTAATTAGTTATCCCTCAAGTTCCCATAGATCACTTTCGGGTTCCACTTGTGGTTACATAATCACTAACTTTCTGTTCTTCCGGGTTGACACTATTTGTTCCTCCGGGTAGAATTCCTGTTCTTAGGGGTTAATAAAATACCGAAGATGATCTACGGGAATCCGAGGGGAACTAAATAGAAGAGCTCCATGCAATGGGAAAGAGAGTAGGATTGGACTTTATGCGAAACAGCCATACCCTCCTTAGATTTCGCTTATACTTCGCTTCCATATTTGATAATGTAATCTACAGGGTACATTGATGTCTCATGGTCCATGGTTATTATTTGGTCTGATGTATGTATGGCAATTACCACACTTTTATTCATTGGCATGGTTGTGTCGTAAGGATTATATAAGAGCGGAATTTAAAATGTATGGTATACATGATGATACCGGTAAAACTACAGCACGCGCATCATTAATATGGCTATCATTATTAACTGCACTGCCAATGGTATTTATAATTATATAATCCATCATATGTATCTATAGATTTATAACCTATTAGGATATACACCTCCACATTTACCAATCATCGCAGCAATTCCAAATTTCATTATTGCACATAAAGCAACTCAATATTACAAAAACCCAAATAACAAAACCGTCGTCAACCTCTTCAAACACTCCCTATGGTACGTCATACTATACACAATAAGGAACGTACAAGGCATTACAACTAAGTCAATCCATCTTCTCTTTCTCTTGCAGAGAGCTCTTCTTTTTACTTCCCCTCGGATTCCCGTAGATCATCCTCGGTATATCTACCCGGAATAACAGGAAGTTAGTGATGTAACCTCAAGTGGAACCCGAAGCTGATCTCAGGGAAGCGAAGGGAGAATTAAATAGAAGAGCTGTCTGCAAGACGACCTCAGGTGGTGAAGCTCTATGTAATGGGGAAGAGAGTTGGATTGCACTTTGGGTTGATAGAATTCCATTCGTTTGATATATATAACTTCATATAGGCACATATTATTTTTGATTGGTTGTACATCATATTATGTGAATATTACGGAAAAGAAACGAGATTGAGATATTAATTTATAATGTGTTTTATGATTTACATGTTTATTTCTTTTTACCGGCTGTGCATTTGGCCTTTTCTTTACCGCGTACTTTTTTCCTTCTATTTTTGAGTTCTTTCTTGGCACGTCTACCCATTTTAGTTTTGGCTTCTTCAATACCTAATCTAATTTGGCGATATTTATGTTCATATCTTTTTAATGATGACATGTTATCATAGATTAGACCGAAACCTGTACTTCTACCACCACCGAATAAAGTTTTTAGACCGAATAATACAACAGTTTTAGGATCTTTAATTTTAAATTGTTTAGCAATTTTATCTCTGAGTTCAGTTTTAGGTATATTTCCTATACCTGGATGTAATACTTCAATACAGAATTGCTTTCTGCTTAATAGAGGATTAGATAAGAACTTTTTAACCCTAACGCTAAATTGATCAGGATTCACCATGATTGATAATTTTATGAATAAAATTTTTTGAATTAACAAATGAAATCTGAATGTAATTTTAAGAATCTTAAGATACCCCAACAGTAGAGCCAAGATGGCAAGTATGGAGTAAATGTAAATGAAAACTAACCTTTAACAATAAAAATAGTGTATTAAAACAATCCTATAATGATTATTTAAAACTAAAAATTTCTCATTTATTCAATAATATTAAAACATAAAATTTAATAATTTAATGGGGTGATGGCGCTCTTACATATCCTCCGGTCAAATTATATAAAAAATATCAATGCAATCTATGGAATTTATTGTTTATACTTTTTAATAATAATTACTTATCATATATAATAATATAAATTAACATTTATTAAATTTAATTAAGTTTTATTACTACTAGTGGTAGTAGTACTTGTTGATCCAGGTTTAACCTTTGATGCTGGATGTTGACTTAATTCTAATGGTACAATATTATCTGTAGATAATAGTAATTGTTTAAGATCATAAAATATCCCCGAGTCTTCTTCAGTTACAAATGATATAGCGTTGCCCTTCAATCCAGCACGTCCAGTACGACCTATTGTATTATAATTTGAACACCAATACATATAAACATACCAATTCTATGAGTATAAGTTTGTATATCTTTAGGCATGTCAAAATTGATCACATATTTAACACCTTCTACATCAACACCACGACCAGCAACATCCGTGGCAACCAATATATCATAATCACCCGATTTAAAACTCGACATCGCCTCCTCCCTACTCTCTTGAGTTTTACCCCCATGCAATGATACAGCACTGTAATAATTTATTATATAGAGTAGCTTCAAATGATGTCCAATCACTGTGCCTCTTATAGAGAGATATCCACTTGAGGTCCAATCTACTCTTCTTACACTCCATTCGAGGTCGTCCTGCCGTCAGCTCTTCCAATTACTTATCCCTGAAGGGTAGAGCCACTCCCAGAGATCGTGGCGATGATAATGATTGGACCTCAGGTGGAACCCGCAGCTGATCTCAGGGAAGCGAAGGGGGAAGTAAATAGAGAAGGCCACACGGCGAGTGTAAGACGAGGATGGTGATTGGACCTTGAGTGGAGTTCTTTCTGTATTGTTACATGAAACAAACCGATAGTTCATTTTGATGATGGTTTTTGCGATGACATCTGCGACTTTTTTGAGATTGGTAAAGATGATGATTGGTGGTTCGCATGTTGCGAGAATTTCTTCAAGCCTTTGTTTCTTTTTAGATTCAGGAATGAATTCTAATTGTTGTGTAATTGAACGTTTACCACCACCGACATCTCCAATTGATATAAAAGCTGGAGCTCTTAAATATTTCCTATAGAAAATTATAATATATAAATACATTCCGTAAGTAATCTATGGGAAATTAATAGGAGTAAATGAAAGACAATATCTGAGATCCAATTCTTTACAACCACTGTTTCCACTCGCTTCCACCGTAGGTCCAATCACTATCTTCCTTCGTCTTGCAGACAGCCTCTCTATTTATCTATCTCTAAAGAGTAGAGCCACTCCCAGAGATCGTGGCGATGATGAAGGTTATAGTTATTGGACCTCAAGTGGATGTGGAACCCGAGAACGATCTCCGGGAGTTTGAGGGGGAAGTAATTAGGAAAGCTGTCTGCAGGACGAGTAGACGCAGGATAGACCTCGAGTGGAGAGCTCCATGCAATGGAAAATGAAGGTGGAGATGATATATAGATTGGACCCGGAGTAGATATATGTTAATACGAGAGAAAATTATGTGGCGTCCCCATAATTATGGTGTATTTTATCCCCATATAAAATAATGTTTTTTTCAAATACCCATCACATGAGAACATAGTAAATACACATGTTATAAGCATTAATAATACAGAAAATTGATTGATTGATCCTACAAATCCTACATTGCTCTGCTTAGCTCCACCACCAAATGCTGTGGACTCCATAAATTCCTGAACAGTATTGAAGACAACTCCAAAAAATCCAACGACATAAGGATTATCCTTGACATGTCTACCGATAAATCCTTCAGGAAAGTGTAATGTACTGAAGAATACATAAAGACAAATCAAATAAGGGACACCACCTATAAGCCACATATAATGATACAAAGTTCTATTTACTTTTATCTGATCATGAGGTGTATCCCATGAATTATAATCCTGTTTGAAATCAATCCATCGTTTCCCAGGGCCTACTGGACCGATTTTAGGAAGTTCCAAATCTATTATCGCTAGACCAAGATTTGGTAAAGCGCAAATGACGACAATCCACAAGTCAATTTTCTCCGCTCTCTCGGGATCAATTAAAGAATATGGAGAAATCATGGGGTAAAAAGCATAAATTGTCCCTAATGAAAATGTTAACATTAATATGGGGGACCAGTGATAGGGGTTGTCGAAACATAATAATTCCTTGAATGTACCTTCCCGCTTTAATATAACTTCAATCAAGTGTTTAGCTTGAGTGCCAATATCAGTAGAACTATTATCATTTGGATCTCCTCTCACGGCGCTAGTTTCTTCCCATTTCTTAGATGTATGATACCATGTATCACTACTATTCTCATAAATATATATTAATAATGGATTATCGAGTTTCGGATGACCTGTGGCAGAATTAAACTCATAATATACCCATAAATTTTTGGTATTAATATCTACACTTTTGTCAGGTAGTCCCTTAAGTTCTTTACCGTTGTGCTTATATTTAACCGTGCCACTTACACTACCAGAATGAGTGTATGCCACATATCCTTGAGGTACCTTATTACCATCACTATCCTGCTTCGCAACGGTAATGTCTGTACCGCCTGCATTAGATTTGTATCCAGACCCGGTGTTATCAAGTAAAATTTCATGTATATCTTTGAGCTCATTAAGTTTATTTGCAAGTGGCTGACCTGATTGTCCAGCAGTATTCGAATCTGGATCTATTTTATTAAGTGCTGAACCAGCGTCGTTCCACGTTTGACCCCTCGTATAATATGTCTGAGCGGGTGAACCACTACTTTTCTTAACACAAACAATCAATGGGAATTCGTGACCCGTATCATCGGTTTTATAATATACATAAACAGCTGAAACATTTTCCGTAAATGGAATTCCACTCAATAAAACATCATTGTGCATGACAAAACCTAATTTGAATTGAGAACCACCAGTTTGAAGTGAATGCTTATATCTCTTGTAACCAGTTGGTACTCCATTACTAGGAGTGGTTTCTTGAGCAACTTGAATTTTGGAACCATCAGCACTTGCTTTGTATGTATCATTACCTGACTGGGTATTAGTATGTTCAATTCTAATTTCATATTTAACTTTGAGCCTGTCAAGTTCATTTTTAAGTGGACCTTCTTGAGAACCTGCATTTTGATCATCTGGATCTACAGTGGAAAGTTTAGATTCGACAGACCATGAGAAACCTCTGGTATAATACGTTCGTACAGTAGATGATATTTTAATGCATACGATTAGGGGGAATTCGTGACCCGTATCATCGGTTTTATAATATACATAAAGGGCTTGAACACCTACAGTTTCTGGTATTCCATTCAATAAAAGATCATTGTGAATGACGAAACCTAATTTGAAGCTACCACCTTGAAGTTTATGTTCAAATCTCTTGTAACCTTGTGGTACACCATCGTTCGTCTTATCCTTCTTTTCAACTCTAATATCATCACCAGCCGCACTTGCTTTGTATGTTTTAGGAGAACTACCGCTTTGTACTTCTTTAATATCAATTTCATATATATCTTTGAGTGCCTCAAGTTTATTTCCAAGTTTAGAATCAACGGATCCAGTTGACGGATCTGGATCCACATCTTTAAGAGAAGGATCTTCAGACCATGAGAAACCTCTGGTATAATATGTACGAGTCTGTGCATCTTTCTTAACACAAACGATCAGCGGAAACTTATGATCATCGTCTTGACCGCTTCCACGATAATATACATAAATGGCCTCAGCACTCCCTGAATAGGATAGTCCATTTACAATAACACCGTTATGTTTAAATATAATTGTGCCATTAATAGAAGTTGTGTGTTTATATGATATATATCCTTGAGGTACTTTACTATTTCCTGCGGCTTCGTATTCTATCTTCTCAACCTCAACATATTTATCCTTCGTTCTATATTTAATTGCCTTAGCAGAAGTAGCTTCCTCCGGCCTCTTGTCCAATTTAATTACATAATCGTTACCGGGGGTAATAGTAATTGGTTGAGCACTAGCGGCTTCAAGGTCTGCTGCAGTGACTGCATTTTGTCCAGAAGGATCACTTGGATTTTTATTGGCAAAAGTATTCGTATCTTCACTCCAACTATTTTGATCTCCACCTGCTGTGTACCACTTGTTCTTAGAAGTATCTGAAGGAGGACCCTCAGATATACATATTACTTTAGGCTTGGTTGTATCACCATCCTTATAATAAACATATACAGCTCCCCCTTGTCTAATTTCCTTTTTCATATTATCACCCAATTGAGGTTGCCCATTTGTACTCTTCATAGTGACATCACTGTGAGTTATCTTTTTAAGTGTAAATGCTTGACCATCACTATTAGAATGTTTATAGCCAACCCATGTAGTACTAGGAGTACCACCAACAGCAGTTTTAACTTCTTTCTTCTCCACTTGAATCGTTACACCTCCAGATCTATAGAAACCTCCACTATCACCAGTTACTTCTTTAGGCGCTTGACTTATATCAATTTCAACGTCTGTACCTTCAATCCCGCGGCGCAAGCGTATTCCACTACCTCCACCACCCAGTTGCTTCACTTCGTTCCACGTCCATAACGCGCCAGTGAGAGCAAGAAAGAATGATGTGAATGCATATTGTACGACAACCAATTTATAATCATAATCATTCCAAAAGTATTTGTTATAAAAATAATTATAGGATTTGTGAACAATGAATGTGACGAAAGATGAGGTCGGCATTCCAGCTCCGTACATTGTTGCATTGAAATTAACAGCAAATCCAAAGTTGGATGAGAATCCATTGGCAAAGGTAATTGAAACAACAGACCAATAGAATGATTCAAAATTCCCATACTCTTCACCACTAATGAATATAAAGTAAGATATAACCGTAGCAAGGAACATAATCCATATTGCGATACATGAAATTATCCTTTTAAATTTCATTTTATTATCATCCTCAGCCTTCACCGCATCAGTAATCCATGCTACTACGTTTGCAAGAAATGTAGAAATTAAACTTGATAATTCCATGGGAGTGTGAATTTTATAAATGAACAATGGTACAGTGCATTGTGGAAAATGAAATCTCTTGATGACATGATTGGCACAGAGCATAGCTATCCGATGAGGAGTTAACATAACGAATCCATTTAAAAACATACAAACTACGCCCAAAGATATCATCTTCTAACATTTTTACACATGTCATCCATCATTGTTACTCCAAATTATCCCTCTCCCCATTTATTTAAAATGAACGTTCCAATCGTCGTGGTAACCTCTTCTATTTACTTCCCCCTCCAGTTCCCATAGATAACTTTTGGGAATTTAAAATTATATTAAATCCCCATATTTATGTGTATTTTATGCAAACTTACTTTGTTAGTTTTTCTACGGCGGGTGGCATTGTGGCGGAGAACATTTGTGTGATTCTGTATCTTCTATGACCAGCTTTAGTACTTAATTCCTATAAAAATTGATTAAACTAATCATGTTTTAATCAACTCAACCTGTTCTAATGCTGTAGCTTCATCTTCATTTTTAAGATTTGTCGTTGGTATACAATCAAGAATATCATTTACAACATCCTCAAATCCCATATCAATCATACGATCAGCTTCATCTAATATAACATAATTACATTGATTTAATACTGTATATGCACGATCTAAACAATCTTTAATACGACCAGGTGTACCCACAATAACTTCAGCACTATATATAAATTTAGAATCATCAATAAATAAGAATAACTAACCCCCTTCTAAGTTCAAATGCCTGAGCCTCAGCACTCCTACCACCAACAACCGCTACCGTTCTACACTTACAATACGTAGCAAATTTATTTGTCTCATCAAATATCTGCAAAGCCAATTCCCTATAATGAAATTTATATAGTAAACTAAACCGAACCCGAGGTCTTCCAGTCAACGTTCCACCTGAGGTCCAATCCTACTCTTCTTCCACTCGCCGTGGAGGCCTCTTCTAATTACTTCCCCCTCAAACTCCCGTAGATCGTTCTCGGGTTCCACCTGAGGTTACATCCATAACTCCACCTTCTTCACTGCCACGATCTCCGGGAGTGGCTATACTCTTTAGAGATAGATAATTAGAGGAGGCCTCCACGGCGAGTGGAAAAGAGTAGGATTGGACCTCAGGTGGAGAACCCGTAGCTGATCTCAGGGAAGCGGAGGGGGAAGTAAATAGAAGAGCTCCATGCAATGGAACGGATGGTCTTCAGGTGTGATACCATCTTCGTTCATGTAGCGTACCGTGTTGGTGCGAGGATGAGTGCATATGGTCCATCTTGTGATGTTTCATCTGTGAGTGGTGGTAGAGATTTGACGTATGTTAGCATAGGAAGTACAAAAGCGGCTGTTTTACCGGATCTGAATTAATTTAGGATTTTTATATAGTATAAATACCCGGTAACTGCGATTCCTATTAAATCTCTCATTTCTAATGCTATTGGTATTGCTTGCATTTGTATTGGTGTAGGTTTATTATATCCTGCCTAATGAAATATATAAAGATAAAATAATATATAATACTTTATACCTTTTTAATTGCTTCTAATAATTCCCATGGTAATGGTGATTCAGCCCATGTACGAATAGGTGGTGGTACACGACCACCTTTAATATAAATATCAAAATCTTCTCTAAATATTCTCCAATCTCGATCTGTCATATCATCATATTTCTTTTGTGTCCAATGAGTATTAGATGAATCATTATCCTATAGTGTTATTAGAAAAAAATAATAATAAATGGGGGGATAAATAATATACCTCTAAATCTTTAGCTTTACGTAATTTAGATTCAGCATGTAATTTCATCATTGTATCAGCCCATTCAGGATGTTTAGATCTTCTTTTTAATAATTCATCATAGAAATTATTTTTTTTTCTTTGTTCTCTAACATCAATACCTATTTGAATGATGTATAGAAGTATATATAAAATTAAAAAATATACCAGCCCTAAATCCTCTACCAAATAATAATTGTGGTTCAGGACGATTTTGATATATAGGATTATTATCATTTCTTGTAGTATCTTCTGATTCATCCCATTCAAAATTAAAAATTGTCTTGAATTTTTCTGATGGCTTTTGTATTTTTTTCTTTTCTTTATTTAAACCCAAATAATATTCACGAATTTGTTCTAATTCTTTCTCAACAATTGTAGCTCTAATATCCTTTTCAGGTAATTTTAATAAATTTAAATATGCTAAATCACTATTAATTACACCTGTAGTATTGTCTTGTTTTAATTTATCATCTCTTCTTTCTCTTTCTTGTTTAATCAATTCATTCTCTTTCATCCTCTGTCTTTCTTTCCTTTGCCTTTCTCGATCATATTCCTAATGATTTAAAAATTATATTTTAAAGGTTAAACTTACAGCTTTTTGTTGCATTTCACGCTTCTTACGTTTCAATCTCTCTTCCATTAATTGTATTTCCATTTGTTTTCTTTTTTCTTCTTCTTCTTTATTCTTTAATCTTTGCGATTTTGATATGTAAACAGCCTAAGAGAAATTTTTTAGGTTAAAAGGGGTAATTTTAGAGTAAAATTTACATACCTTTGGAGGTTCTGATGTTAAATTACGTTTATCCAAAATATCTTCAACTGATATTATCCTCTTTTTCCTATCAACTAAACTTATACCAACAGATGATTCTCTTGGAGGTGGTATAATCTCTGGTGTAGTAGTATCCTTGAAATTAACAATAGGACGAGGTCTAATGATTAATATTATTTAATTAAAGAAAGAATATGACTTACTTTTTAAATTCCATTTTTTCATCATCTCTAGGAGGCGATTTTACGATTTTTTTAAAGCCTTTGGTATCATCATCACCCTTGATTACATCCTCGGTCTTAGGCTCTTCAGGAGGGGTCTTTCTGAAGAACGAAAACATTTTTAAAGAGGATATAAATTTAACCCTTGAGACATTATAAAAATTAATACCAGTTAATATTAAATATACACAATTTGGATAAAAACTAAATGAACAAATAAATTATAACCATGATAGTACACAGCACTCCAATGGGTATGTAGACATTAGACATAGAGAATTGAAATCATCAGAATCTTCAATAATTATACAGTAAATTAAATTATTTAAATTTATAAAATTAATTAAACACGGTTAAATGTCATTTCACTAATTGAAAATTTATATATGAAAATGGGAGCTGATGTCAATATCGATATCTGGAATGGCTTCTCCAAATCGCAACTATTAAAATTAATAATGCAAACATTACGTGATATGGGTTACAAGTTTGTTATTTCTATGATATATTCATTTATATTTCAATTTTAGTAAGACCTTTAATACACTTCAAGAAGAATCATCCGTAATTTATCAGGATGAAAAACTTAATAAATTTGAAAGTTTAATCCTAAATGGTGATATTTTTACAGCAAAACTATTACTAAATGAATTCGATCTTGATCCTGAAATACTCAAAGCTTGCAAATTTTTATGCTCCAATCAAATTTTCCTCGAAACTCTACACAACTCCAACATCTCAGAATCTTTACGTATACTCAGAGGTACGCTATAATTACATATTATTTAAACATTCAATACATATATTTCCACTCGAGGTTACATCAACCTCTATTTGACTTGCAGACAGCTCTTCACTTGAGGTTCACTCCTCAACACCTTCCTTTCCACTAACCGTGGAGGTCTTCTCTATTTACTTCCCCTTCCAGCTCCCGTAGATCGCTTCCAGGTACCACTTGAGGTCTAGTACTACTCTTCATTCCATCCACACCTCCACCTTCGCCACGATCTCCGGGAGTGGTTCTACTCTTTAGAGATAGGTAATTGGAAGAGGCACCACGCCTAGTGGAACACTCTCTGTAACCTCAGGTGGAACGGTCGAAGAGTAGTTAGACAAGTGTTTATATATTAATTATTATTATCATCTTTTTTTGTAGATGTATTGACTCCGGAGGCATTTGATGAGGAATCTACTAATAGAGTTCATCAATGTGCTGCTTTATTATTATGTGATTCATCTGATGTTATAAAATCTGAATTGAATTGGGTATATGAGGTTAGTTTATTGTATTTGTACTTTATTTAATTATTATTTAATAGACTTCTAGATCTGAATTATGGAAGACTATACAATTTATTATATCTCCTACAATTACATTACCACCTAATCGTTTATTGGTATGTGGATTTATTATTATTGATGAAGTTAATTTTAATAGACATTATTACGTCAAGCATGTGAGTTGCAAGAATTGCATTGTCAAAATCATTGTGAAGTTGAATTTGGTATGAATTATGCTCCATCATTATTATTAGATCATAAATGTGATGAATGGATATTACCATCAAAAAGTTTATTAACATTAGAGAAACATACAGATGAGATATGGGATATATCGATATCACCTAATAATAAATATTTTGCTACAGCAAGTAAAGATGAAACAGTTATACTTTGGTCTGCTATATATCCATTTTATTTAATTTATCAATGGAAAGTACATCAAAATGTTGTATCATGTATAGCATGGAGTTATGATAGTGAATTATTAGCATCATGTGGTAATGATGGATTAATAGTAATATGGAATCCTAATATTAAAGATTATTTAGTTAAGATAGAACCACATACAGCTGTAGCTACATCTGTTTCATGGTTACCAAAATCTTGGAAATTTATAACAGCTGGTATGGATAAACAAATGATGTTACATGAAGTTATTAAACAATATGATGATACATTTAAAATTATTACAATACAAAAATGGTTATTTGATTCAAGAATACGTACTATAAGTATAAATATGAATGGTACTTTAGCTATATTTGCTACTATTGATCGTATATTAAGAGTATGGGATCTTAATTTAATGAAAGAAATTACACCTATACCTGAAAATGCATCTATAACTACAGTCTGTTGTAGTAAAATATATAATCAAATCTTAGTTAGTGTTGCAGGACAACGACCTGTTATGAGATTATGGGATATAGATGAAAGAAGAGTTATACAAACATATCGTGGACATAGAGAAGATCGTTATGTATTAAGATCTATATTAGGTGGACCTAATGAATCATTTGTAGTTAGTGGTAGTGAAGATGCACAAATTTATATCTGGAATAAAATATTCGGTTCATTATTAGCTGTTATACCAGCACACTCATCCACAGTCAATGCAGTCGCATGGTCTTGCGGACCAAACTCTAATTATATCTTCAGCGTCTCAGATGATCAAACAATCGCCGTTTGGGAACCAAAAGTCAAACATTATAATAATAAATCAAATAATACACTCGATGAAGATTTAACTCAATCATAACAATAACCTTTTTATTACATCCAACTGAAGTCAAATCCAACTCTTCTTCAACCTGCCGTCAGCTCTCCACCTGAGGTCCAATCCACCTCTGTCCCTCTTGCAGAGAGCTCTTCCAATTACCTATCCCAAGGGGTAGAGCCACTCCCAGAGATCGTGGCGGTGAAGAAGGTAGTGAGGATGTAACCTCGAGTGGAACCTGGAAGCGATCTACGGGAGCTGGAAGGGGAACTAAATAAAAGATGCCACCACGGCGAGTGGAAGACAAGATTTAGAGGAAAGGACCTCAGGTGGAATGGGAGTTTGTATAACATTCTAAGACAACGGCAGAATTGCTGTATTATTTCGGTGAAGTTTGATATAGTATTGACTTTTTAATTATAATTTTAAATATATCAATATTTTGATTATAGTAATTTATTATATATATTATATTATCAAAGTTTAATGTATTATTGGGCAGCACCATAATTATGTGGCGTGCCCCATTATTTCATCATTTTACAACGATTACGATATTAATGCACTGATGTAGAATGAATGTAAATAGTTTATATACAATGGATATTGATGTATTATTCTATTTACATATTCAATTACTGATGTTGTAATATATTATTAAAGTATCCATCAATAATTTGTGTTTACATGAATTGAAGTATAGTGAGATATAATACTAGAGTAATAATATTATTAATTTTATATAATTATATATATAATTATTATTTCTTTAAATGACGGGGGAGGGGGATAATTTGGAATAATAAAAATGGAACCAAGGATATGGATATAAAATGGGTGATTGGCTGGGTATAACATGTATGTTTTTAAATGGATTCGTTATGCTCACTCCGCATAGGATAGCTATGCTTTGTGCTAATCATGTCATTAAACGATTTCATTTTCCACAATGTACTGTACCATTATTTATCTATAAAATCCATACTCCCATGGAACTGGCAAGTTTAACTTCCACGTTTCTTGCAAACGTAGTAACATGGGTTAGTGATGCAGCATTTAGCGATGGTGATAAAAAGATGAAGTTTAAAAGGATAATCTCCTGTATCGCAATATGGATTATGTTTCTTACTTCCGTTGTATCATATTTCTTATTTATTAGTGATGAAGAGTATGGGAATTTTGAATTATTCTATTGGTCCGTTGTTTCAATCACATTTGCCAATGGATTCTCCTCCAACTTTGGGTTTGGAGTTAATTTTAACTCAACAATGTACGGAGCTGGAATACCTGCATCTTCGTTTGTAACATTCATTGTCCACAAATCGTATAATTATTTTTATAATAAATACTTTTGGGATGAATATGATTATAGGCTTGTTGTCGTACAATATTACTTTACCATGTTCTCCCTTGGTCTCACTGGCGCATTATGGACATGGGATCAAGTGATGCAAATTAATACAGGACCTCCACCAACACCAACAATTCAAGTGGATATTAGTCAAATACCTGATGGTGTAGGTAAAACTACAACTTATACAGACAGTAGTAGTAATAAGGTGAAAGTAAAGTATCAGAATCAAAATGTTGCGGGTTTCCAATTCTATATCCATACATTGGCAGCTGGAGGGAAGTTTACATTGAAGAAGGATATAAAGATTAATTCTCAACAAAGCAATAATACTGCTACATTAACAAGCAATGATATTCAAAATTTTTATGAAGTGTATTATTATAAGAAGAGTAACGCGGGAGCTTTGAAGGTTAAAACTTCAAGTGAAACCAAGGTATACGCTAAGAATTCAGATGTCACACAAACTACCGGTTCATGGTTACAATATAACGATAATAGCTCTACTGATAATAATACTTTCAGTAATCTTACAGATCTATTTAGTGAACTCAAATCTGAGGATGAAATTAAAATTGAGAAGACTACAACTGGCTATGGTTTTAAGAAAACCAATGGAACTGTAGATAATATAACAGTTGCCAGTGAAACTGTTGGAACTGGTAAACTTGGTGTCACTGATTATAAATGTTATAAGCATACTTTACAGAGTGGCATGAATATCAAGAAGATAAGATACAATGATACACTTTTGTTGGGTTTTGATGAAATGCAAAGCGTTACTGCTGTTTATGTATACTATAAGTCTGAAGATGAGCAGTATAAAAGACCATTATTGGTATATTTTGAGTATAACACAAATAACCACAAAGTTTACGGGAGGGGTACAGATTGGAGAGACATGAATATAACGGGAACCCAAAATCAAAACGAACCAAGTGCCAATGGCCTTGAACCACATCTTGATAAGATGGTTAGACAGGGTACTTTTAAAGAATTGATATATTTTGATAATGGTTATCACTGGTCGCCTATACTTATGTTAACATTTTCATTAGGCACGATTTATGCTTTTTACCCCATGATTTCTCCATATTCTTTGATTGATCCTGAGAGAGCTGAGAAGATCGATTTATGGATTGCTGTTACATGCGCAATACCAAACTTCGTTTTGGCTGTAATGGATACGATGGATGCCATGAACCCCAATAGTGGACATGGCCCAGGTGCTAAATGGGAGAAGGACGATAATGTAAATAGAGAATACTATCATTATGTATGGATTATAGGTGGTGTCCCTTATTTGATTTGCCTTTATGTATTTTTCACTACACTACACTTTCCTGAAGGATTTATCGGTAGACATGTTAAGGATAATCCTTATGTGGTTGGATTTTTCAGTGTAACCTTCAATACAGTTCAGGAGCTTATGGAATCTACGGGATTCGGTGGCGGTGATAAACAGAGTTATGATGGATTCGTTGGATCAATAAATCAATTTTCTGTATTATTAATGTTAATAACTTGTGTATGTACAATGTTCCCATGTGATGGGTATTTGAAATAATACTCATCAATAAATATAACAACTGATAATAAAAAACTTACTCACCGTAACACCACATAATTATTCACTTGCACTATAAGATTTAATTAACCCCACTATTATAATCATGTCTTAATACAGGTTCCACTCGAGGTCCAATACTTGCCTTCACCCGAGGTTGTCTTGCAGACAGCTCTCCACCTGAGGTTCATCCTGCCGTCAGCTTCCTCTATTTGGTTATCCCTTCGCTTCCCTGAGATCAGCTACGGGTCCACTTGAGGTCTAATCTTACTCTTCATTCCATCTACAACATCCTTGCCACGATCTCTGGGAGTGGTTCTACTCTTTAGAGGGAGGTAATTAGAAAAGCTCCATGCAATGGAAATGTGAGTTGGATTGGATTCCAGGTGGAGAGCTCACTTTATATATGGAAAGGTTTTATACTCTTTAAATAATTTGGAATGTGTTGTCCTTTGTACATTCGAAATAGAACTAGAATGATTGGATATTGGATTGGATATGTACGAACAAAGCAATGGAAAATTGAAAAACCGCGGTTATGGTACAATGAAGAAAGATACTGATAAAGGTATTGATCAAGATAATGAACCTAACAACAAGGGTATTCTAAGTTTATTTAGTTTTGAACGTGATGGTACTGCTGGAGAAAATCTTGGCCATGCCGCGGATTGGTCGCCTATAGGCATGTTGGCTGCATCATTGGGGACGGTTTATTTTTTCTATCCTTCCATCTCTCCATACCAACTCGTTGAGGATGATATTATGGGTAAAAAGATCGATTTATGGATCTTGTTCACTGCTGCCATACCTAATTTTGGGGTTGCACTTCTGGATATAATTGAGGAAGCGGCAGGTGGTGGTACTCAGGATTTACGTGTCGGTCCTAGCGGCAGATCATGGACGCAAAGAGATTCTTTGCCTTGGCAACTGTCATGGCTAGCTATAATACCTTATTTAACCTGCATCTATATTTTTCTATCATTTATGAATTAACCGGATGGTTTTTTTGGTAGACATATGAAGAGTAAGAAATGGCTTGTATATATCGTCTGTATAACATTCAACTTCTTCCAAGAGTGGTTAGAATCCATCGGATTTTCAGGAGCAGGCGCGCAAATACAGGATGATGCAGGACAATCCATAAAAAGTGAGGACACTAGCGGTACACATACTGGCACATATACAAGACCCGTTCATTGCTACCAAGATACAGATACGACCAACGGCACTGTTACAACCGCAGGTGAAGACAAACCATTTTTAGATGATGGAAACATAACAGGTAGAATTAATTTCAAAACTTGAACCTTCAACCATAATATAACTTAACATTTAATAACACTCATAATATTCAAGATCTATACCAAATCTATAACACCTTTCCACCTGAGGTTACAATCACACCTTATATTTCATCTTATCTTCCCACTCGCCGTTCCACCTATGTCGTCTTGCAGACAGCTTCCCTATTTACATCCCCCTTCGCTTCCCTGAGATCAGCTACGGGTTCCACTTGAGGTCCTGTACTAGTCTTCATTCCACTTCTACACCTCTTCCACCTGATGTCGTCTTGCAGACAGCTTCCCTATTTACATCCCCCTTCGCTTCCCTGAGATCAGCTACGGGTTCCACTTGAGGTCCTGTACTAGTCTTCATTCCACCTCTCTTTGTCTTGCAGACAGCTTCTCTATTTACTTCCCCCTCCGCTTCCCTGAGATCAGCTTCGGGTAGTCCACTTGAGGTTACATCCGACACATCCTTAGCACCATCTTCCATCATTCCCATGATGGATGATCCATCACTACCTTCTCTACCGCCACGATCTCCGGGAGTGGCTCTACTCTTTAGAGATAGATAATTGAAAGAGCTGACGGCAGGACGACCTCAGGTGGAACAGCGAGTGGAAGATAAGATGAAATAGAAGGTGGTGATTGGACCTCAGTGGAGAAGTATATTAAAGATAGATAGTGATATATAATTAATCAAGTAATAGATTACAATGTAATGTATGTTAATTGATCCAGAGGTTATTTTTATGATTGATATTATAGTGTTGATTATAGATGAGATTGGAGAGATCATGATATTTTTTATTAAGATCATCATGTATGATATGATTGGATTTTTTGGTAATTTTGGCGGCGATTCTTTTACCTGCGGAAGCTACTTTTAATTCTTCTAGATGTGGTTGTATACGATCTAATAATATAGTTAATTCATCAGAATGTGCAACATTAAGTACACGTTGTATTACATAATTACCAAATGGATCTAATATTAAATCTTTAAGTATATTAAATGGTACATTAAGAAATTTAGATATTAAAATATTACGTATTTCTAATGGACAAAATAATAAACATCTTTCAACAACATTAGAACTAAATTTTTGTTTAGCTAATTCTGTTACATTATCAGCTAATAATGTAACAATTCTTTTATTAATATTATCATTTTTAAGTCTTAATACATATTGTATTACATAATTACCATATGCATCTTCAACTAAATCTAATGTATATTTAGATATAGTATCTATTAATATCATACGTTGTTCATTATTAGCTGCATCAATACATCTTTGCATTACACAACAACCATGACGATGTGTAGATAAATATATACAATTATCATTCATAGCTTTATATATAAAATCACAATCATTATTATTTAATGATATTAAACATTTTTGTATTACATGATTACCATTTAAATCATTTATTAATTCTACTACATAATCATTTAATATATTTTTTATTATTATTATATGTTTTGGATCATTTACTACTTCTATTAATTTTTGTATTGCACGTGTACCATGCATATTCATACATATTGTTATAAAATCTTTCTCTGTACCCATTATTATCTTACCTAATTGATCATTATTACATACCATCATTAATTTCTGACATAAATAATTACCAAATGGATCCGTCATTAATATATATATATTCTCTATTACTTCATCTAATACTGATGATATAAATAATTCATCACCATTATCTAATTGCCTTTGTAACATTCTACAACCTGTTTGATCTTTTGCTATATTTAATATATTACCCATTATTTGATTATATGATGGATGTTGAGGATATAAGGATGAAGATGTCAATGAGGAATTATTATTTGATGTCAATGATGTATTGATGTTTGATGTCAATGATGCATTGTTATTTGATGTCAACGAGGAGTTGTTACTTGTCATCATTGAGGAATTGATGTTATTATTCGTCACCAATGATGTATTCATATTCGTCATCGTTGTTGTATTGGTAGATAAATAACCATTATAATTATAAAACTTCATTCTATTATTAATTTTCAAATTACCATTACAATTCAATCTATTTGATGATATAAAATTATTACCATCATAAATCTTTTTATTCCTACGACGATTCAATGATGTAGATATAGCCCTACTACTATTACTATAAACCTTTAATCTATTATTATATATACCCATTACATCATCTTTATAATCAGGAAATAAATCATCAAATATTTTATTAGATGTACCAGATATACCCATATCAGATAAACGCCTAATTATATTACTATCCATCATAGTCATCTTATTATTAAAATCCATCATATCATAATCATTACAACTACCCAATTTTGGAGTCTCCAATTGCCTCAACATCGTCTCTGATAATGTATCAATATTACAATTATTACCATTATTACTAGTATTATTATTATTTACATCATTAGATATATCAGAATAACGTGTCGAAAATGATTCACAATTCATATAATCAACATTACGAACATTACCATTCATATACATATCACTACCACTCAATAATGAACTAAAATTAACATTATCACTATAATTTATTAATATATAATCAATAAATAATATAACTTACATCATTGTATCTATCGTTGATGATTTCTCAATACCATAAAATGCAGGCAAATTTATCTTCTCCAAAACACTATAATCCAATTGATCACTCTTGAAATCTATATTTTATCATTAAATAATATCAATATAAAAAAACAATTATAAACAACATATATGATGAATGTTATTTCAACTCTATGTTACAACATTGTTTTCCACTCGCCGTGGAGGCTTCATCCATTTATTTCCCCTTCCAGCTCCCATAGATCGCTTCCAGGTTCCACTTGAGGTTATAAACCTAATCTCGGCGAGATATGTCGAAGGTAGTGGTTTTCACATAGATGGAGATATCTCAATGAATATAAATTGGAATGAAGTGAGGTTTATTAAGCTAGATACAATCATCAAATTCCTTTTCAATGAAGTATTAAAATGTAAATTTCATCCAATATTCATTCCACAATTTTCATAAGTTTCCCCAGAAATGCAGGATTTCCATCAAAATTTGCAGGTAAAATGAAGAAGTGGAAAAAAATGATTGGACCTCAAGTGGAACCCGTAGCTGATCTCAGGGAAGCGGAGGGGAAAATAAATAGAAGAGGCACCACGCCGAGTGGCAACGGCAGGACCTCAGGTGGAAGCTGACGGCAGGAAGAAGAGAGGATGGAGTGGAAGGAGAGATAGATGTAACCTCGAGTGAATTGTGGAGAGAGATGGAGATTATATGAGCATCTTCAGACATGAGGTACGTGTTTACCTAGCTCTATTGATTATAGAGTTTCATAATAGGTTATGATATAGATCTACATGTATAAAGAGAGATGACCATAATATGATATATAATGGGTGGTTATATTGATATGTATGGTCAGTTAACAATGTTAGATCTAAACATGCATTATAGGATCCATTGGGTAAAGAATAATAAGATATGGAAATAAAACGTACCGTTATTGAAATTGTGTTCTGTCATGATGAAGATGCCTAGATTTAAAGTATTGATATGACAGGAGACAGTGGTTACAGATATTAAAACTAAATTAATAAAATCTTTATTTGATATCACGTTTTAGGATTTAGAAATAATTTGTATACATTTTAAAAAAAGTAATGAATAAGTATAAGATTTAAATGATATATTACAAAATTAGATGAAGAAAAACCACATTGTCTAATTAAATATAAAACAGTATATTAAATATATAAATTTATACTTGTATCATTTATAGACAATTAATATTACAATGTAAAATAAATCTTCATAACAAGACATATGATATCAAGTAGATACAAATAAACATTCTTATTATACCTATAAATATAATACAATTATAATTTGACAATGGGGTATCATTAATAGCACATACCTTCTACACCTTTTGTGGGATACAACATATACATTATTTAATCTATACCCTACAAACTATTAATTATAATTAGTCATTGTGCATTTTATATATTTATATCATCACTATATCATTAATATAATCAATTGTCATTTAATTACAATATAATAATAATAATTATTATTTACCTTCCATTTATAACTTAATATTTATATAAATTATATTGTCATATTTAGAATCTTAATTACATAATCTGTCTTGATCCATGATATATATAATATTATTATTCATCTAATAGCATATCTGGTCATATGTATTCATTACAACGTATATATACATATATATAAATATATAACGTTGGATAATATAGTGTTTTTTATATTAGACATGATGAATAGAGCCATCTACTAGGGTCATTTAGATCATTTATATTTAATCATAATATTTTCAAGTAGATATTATATTAATTTAAAGTAAATTAAAATATAATATATATAACATTATATAATTCTATATATATTATAGAATAAAAGTATAAATTATTATAGTTTCCAAAGTAGTTTAAAAAAAGATAGTTATAGTAGTGTATATATTAAATCTGTTGAGATATAATTGAATAATTATTAAATGTTGTGTAAAATAATTATATATTTATATGATAATATTATCTTAAAGTAGTTGAACCATTATAATCTATCATTATTGCTAAATCATTTATGATTTTACAAATGGGGAATATAATTAGATGATTATACATATATTTAATGCCATCTACAAATGTGTAGATAATATAATCTTAATTGTATATAATATATTATATTTATATATTATTATGTATTAATTATGTCTAATAAAATGTATAATTATTATAAATTATTATAATTTATTGTCATTTTTTATATACTTTTTATAATGATCGATGATAAAGATTTAGATATCACCGATCTTATTAATCGTATACCAAATTCACATTTTATCGCTATCGATTGTGGTATGTTTATATCAATTACTCAAATGTGTATACATTATAATATAGAATTTAGTGGTATCGATCCTAAACCAAAATCTATAAAATCTCTTAGTGAATATCTCTTAACATTAAAAACTAACGCAGAAAAATATACATTACGTTTGTCTTAAATTTCAAACCTTATATAATTTTCATAAAATTCCCACAATTTAGTACAAATCGGCTTCTGTCTTGCTGAATATGTCAATACCGTACAAGGACATAAATGGATACTCTATCCTTACAACTTTTATACACTCTCAACTAATGTACGTTTATACATTGATCCAATGAAATGAAGTAACCATTGAATTACACGAGTGTAATGAATCTATACCCGAAGTATAATCCACCTTCAACTTCCCACTCACCGTGGAGGCTTCTCCGCCTGACGTCGTCTTGCAGACAGCTTCTCTATTTAGTTCCCCTCAAACTCCCGTAGATCGTTCTCGGGTAGTCCACTTGAGGTCCAATGACTATGCTTCGGCCACGATCTTCCTGGTTATCTAATTGCTTGAGGTTTGTTGGTAAGGAGGAGGCAAAGAAATGTGAACTGGATGATAATTATACATGCCGCAAAGCTAGGTATGCAAAAGATTCTAATTGTAATAAGAATAAGGTTAATACGTTGAAGAGTAAATATGATGCGATGATTAAAGCGGCTTCTGATAAATTGAAGGGAGTTACAGATAATATAAATAGTGTAAATGGTTGTAATAGTATTGGCACAGCATGTACTACAAATACTGAATGTTCAAGTACTTCAACTTGTTCAGGTCAACCATGTACCTGCAATGGACAAGAATGTAATTGTACACCTACTACTACAGATAATCCCAACGGTGTCTTTAAGAAATTATGCGATATAATGTGTTGCAATGGAACTACATGTAATTGTAATAGTGGGAAGTGTAATTCTATATCCACATTTTGTACTGAAGTGAAGAATTTCACGGATCTAGTGAATGAGGTTATTAAAAATGCAACAACAACCTCTGCTGAATCTACACCTCCTCCAACATGTAACTGTAAGGGTAAGAACTGTGAATATTGTAAAACCCGTCGCTTCATTAAACTCATTGAGGTGTATACGGAGAAGTTGAATGGAAATAAAGAATGTACATGCAATAAACCAGATTGGGGTGATGCAGTCATTGATATAACGTTAGACGTCGGATTTACTGTCATTAAATACTTCTTCAATATGTTTAATGGTTCAAATTCTGATAATGGTAAGGTCGAAAATGGCAAAGGAACAGGTGAAACTTCTCAAAAATCCAAGCCAAAATTTTATGAGTGCAAGTGTTGCAACGGTAAAAAAGAAAACTGCTTAAAGGATGGAGAACATTGTGGAATCTCTAATATTATGAAAGAGTGGTTTTGTTGCAAGGGTTGCAGATGTCTTGTTATTTCTGGGGAGGGAAATTCGGATGTGGGGCAAAATGGAAAATCCGAAAATTCGGATCAACCCCATAAATTATGTAAATGCTTAGTGAAGGTATTTAAACAAGTGGCGGGAAAGTTAGGGATATGTAAGGATAAGAATCAGAAATGTCCTTGTTCTTGTGCTTCCGATTCCTGCAGCGTTGTCTACTATGACATTGTTTTCCACTCGCTTCCACCTGAGGTTACAATCCACCTCTCTTCTTTCCACTCGCCGTGGAGGCCTCTTCCAATTACCTATCTCTAAAGAGTAGAGCCACTCCCAGAGATCGTGGCGGTGAGAAGGTAGTGAAGAGGGTAGTGATGGATCATCCATCATGGGAATGATGGAAGATGGTTCTAAGGATGTATTGGATGTAACCTCAAGTGGAACCCGAAGCTGATCTCAGGGAAGCGGAGGGACAACTAAATAGAAGAGCTCCATGCAATGGAAAAGATGTAACTTCGGGTATTAATTATCGTGTTTTTTTATTCTTATAGTTTTCAAATATAAATTATATATATATTAGATTACTACAACTGTTGTATTAAATGATACATTGAAATGGTTGAGGAGTAATGGTTTTAGTTTGGATCGTTGGATTGATGAAGGGTAATTTGAAATTTTATTTGTAATTGACGTTTTTTTTTCAGTATTGAATTTAAACGTTTAGTTGATATAAGAAATGATGAATCTATTGGTACTGTTACAAAAAGGCATAGGAAGAATGATTTACATCATATCTTAGAAGCTTTAATTGAATCTAAGAAACCTATTGTATTCCATAATGGTTTACTTGATATATTTCATATTTATGATAAATTTATTGGTTCTATACCTGATAATCATGTCGATATATCTAAAGAATTAACTCGGTATATTTAAAAAAAATTTATATTATTTCTTTATAGATTATTTGTTGGTGGTGTATTTGATACTAAAGTTATTGCTAAATATATTTGTGAAATATGTGAATATAATATATTACGGTATGTTGGGTTATAGTGTTTTTTATCCCTACATTACCCCCATAGTAATACAACATTACCTAATTTACATACGAATTTGAATAGGTATATAAATAATTATATATGTATTAATAAATATAGTTTACATGATATGAAGAAATTAACAGAAATATCACAAGATCGTTTAAATTTTAATTATATAGATAAAGTGAATAGATTATATTTAATAATATTATTAAATTCATTAGGAAACAGGTGATATAAATAAAAAATATTATCATGAAGCAGGTTTTGATGCTACAGTAACCGCTATGGTGTGTTAATGAATTGATAAAGAAATTATTTTACCCCATTTAGATTTTTTGTGTGGAGTTACAAATATTAGCGGATTTAGATAAAATAAATAGTTTAGATTTATTAAATTGTGATGAAACAAAGTAGGTTTTTTTTAAAAAAGATTATATACTTTATTATAATAGAAATAATGGATCACATGTCGATATAATTATAAATACACTTAATATACACGATACAATAAATCATTCATCATATAACTTTAAAACACATTATCAAGAACATGAAGTTTGTTGTAAACACATACATCATATACACTTCCAGTATTAATCAATGAAATATAAACTACTCGAAATTAATACATCAATACTGTAAAACATGTCTAAATCTCATTAAATATATACATTTATATCAGTCGATATTATATATGAACAGTAGAGTATATATCGTCTTCCACCTGAGGTTACAATCCACCTCTCTTCTTTCCACTCGCCTCCACCGTTGGTCCTGCCGTCAGCTCTTCTATTTACCTATCTCTAAAGAGTAGAGCCACTCCCGGAGATCGTGGCAGAAGTGTAGTGATTGGACCTCAAGTGGACTACCCGCAGCTGATCTCAGGGAAGCGGAGGGGGATGTAAATAGAAGAGCTGACGGCAGGATGAAGAGAGTTGGATTGGACCTCAAGTGGAGGCGAGTGGAAAGAAGAGAGGTGGATTGTTACCTCAGGTGGAGAGCTGTCTGCAAGACGACCGCAGGTAGAGGAATAAGCTGTATAATTATTCCATTAGATGTGGCGTTTTCTATACTTGTTCTAAAACTATTTGATATAGTTTTTAGATATTTTATGGATGGATAAATGCCGAATTTTACACTTTTCAAAGTCATTTTCCCACTCTGTACAAATAAGAAAATAAAATATTGATCAAGGAGTTTCCCACCCTCCTACAGTATGTGTATTACAATGGATGGTACATTTTATCGATGGAGGTGTAGGTGTAAATTTATTATATATATAAAATCTATAATATTTGTGCAATGTTAATTAAAGTGTGTATTAGTCATGGGTAATTTTAGTATCGGCGAGCATAGCTCTATACGCCGATATTATATCGACACTAGTCAGTCTATAAATCGAACGCCACTTATACCATTGACGCAGGTATAATTTTCCTTCCAAGACGTTTAATTTAATTATTTTTACCTTTAGGAAGTTACTGATGGTCTAAAGTTATATGTAGTAGCGCGTAAGAACTATTTGACATACGATAGGCCATACATCGCACCTCCATTATTCCCAAACGTACCACAGGAGGTAGTTTTATTACCTACAGAGCGTCTTGGTGATTTTTTTTGATCGTGGTATACTATCTACTGACGATGAAGATGAGACATCACCGCCATTACAATCAAAATCTCGTTCCATTTTACACCGTTCAAATACTCCAAATAAATTATTCTCTATAAAACACCATAAATCAAGCGAAGACAATCTAAGTTCCATAAGAAGTAGAGGGAAACGAGATGGCGCCTCTCTCCATCATCCAGACTCGTCTAGACGAAGCGGTGCCAGAGTAATAAGTAGTAAAGATTTACGTTTGTATCAGTTCAATTATGCTCAAGATGGTCATGATACATTAGCTGCTGATGTTCCTCATGAAGATAATGATATACCTATCGAGGACGATATCCCTCCCATCGAGGATAACGAATTTCCTCCAGAGGAAGACAATTTCTTCCTTGAAGATGTTGATCATCCTCTGGAAGATAATAATTTCATACAAGATGAAGTTGAAGAGTTTAGGAGTGATCGGAAAACACCTAAGCGTCAAGTACAAAAAGGTAGCTCCAACAAGACACCAATTACCTCAGTGGATAAGAGCGTTAAAGTGTCGATTGGCTCAGCTAGGAATCGTAAATCGATATCAAAGATTATAAACTCTGAACCAAGTGGTTTGTATTATAAATTAGGTCGAGATTTAAAAAATAAGGCCTTAAGTTCAAATAATTCAATAAATGGTAGCGAATTATCACACATTTCATTGTATAACCCACCACCAATAGATGATACTACAAAGAAACCTGAAGTTACCTTCGATACTCACGATGATAATGAAGGTATCGATTATTTTGAAGAGGATGAACTTTTACACGAAACTGGGGATAATTATCCCGATAATGGGGAAGTTTTTGAGGAAGATGGGGATAATAAAAGAACATCAAAGGTATATAAAGTACGTAAAGCATTATCTAGTGCAGCTTTGTTAAATAGTTGGTATATAGCATATGGATCGGATAGGGATAGTGGTGATGTGAATACTATAGACTGGTCATTATTGACGGAATATAATAAGCGTAATTCACGGTATCCTAGGAGGTCGAGATTACCACCAACACAACATTGGTCATCGTATAGGGTACCTGATGGTTCATCAGTGGTATTTATAATTGGTATATCAACGTCGGAAGATGATAACACTACATCTACGGGTGATGTACCATTGGATAAATTATTTGACCTCAATGAGGATAATACCACAACATTCGTACCCAATACGTCATTAGTATTAATGGATAATAAGGGTGAATCACATGTGAAGTTAGTTGAGGATACATCAGACAATAAATTATTGACACTTGAAGATAAGAGGAAGCCTAATACAACAGCTGTTACACCAACAGCTACGGCTACGAAAAAAGCAAAGAGTAAAACCAAAGCCAAGAAAAGTAGAAATAATGGGTTGACCGTAGAAGAAGCATTGGAATATCTTAAAAATAAACCAGCCATATATAAAGATGATGAATCTATACAAGGCACATCTCCTCTTTTACATATCGAAGATTCATCCACCAATCAACCAGAGGTCCAATCCAACTCTCTTTCCACTAGCCGTGGAGGCTATCCACCTGAGGTTATAACCTCGCGTTCTCCTGCAGAGAGCTCTTCCAATTACCTCCCCGTAAACGGTATAGCCACTCCCGGAGATCGTGGTGAAGATGAAGGTAGTGATGGAAGTAGAGTTAAGGACGTAACCTCGAGTGGAAAATCCGAGACGATCCATGGGAGTCGAGGTGAGGTAAATAGAGAGGCCTCCACGGCTAGTGGAATCAAGAATCGTACTAGACCTCGAGTGGAACCCGCAGCTGATCTCGGGGAAGCGGAGGGGGAACTAAATAGAAGAGCTGACGGCAGGACTAAACCTCAAGCGGATAACCGTCTCCATGACAAAGTTTCATCTAAGCCTAAAAAATCACCGAAAGGTAAAAAAGACAAAGTACTAACAGTAAATGATGCACTAGATATATTGAATAAAGATGATGGTAAACAAACTAGACGAAAATCAATTGAACCTAACCTCGTATGTTAAATTTTATAGTGTTTTTATCCCCACAATTATAGGGTTTAAATCCTGATTCTAGTTTGATGCATGAAGGTAAATTACTGAAATATAAATCTGTACATCGTCCGGAAGATGTGGAAACAATTGTAGATGAGGGTATTAAGGTGAGTTTTAAAATTCCTTTATTAAACCCCATCCCCATAGTTTAAGCCAATGATATTAACAAGCCGATGTCGTACCTCTAATGTTATTATACCTAAGAATAGTATATTAGATTTTGGTAATATAAAATCAAATTTTATTGTATGTTTAAAAAAATACTTCATCATTCATCATCTCCATAGTGCGTTTATTTATATTCTGGGGTTGATATAAAAATATCGGGTATGGGTAAAGAAATTACAGTCAATGAAAAATCCATGTTCTTTCTACCAATTAATAATGTATGGTCAATTAAAAATAATAGCAGGTAAATTAACATTAAAAAACCCAATAACCCCATAATTATAGGGTAACTGATGCAAAAATGGTGATAATATTTGTAAATGTATAAAATGTAGAATAATAATTTTTAATAATAAATTAATCTATAAAATTTTTTAATCCTAATTGATTTTTAAATTTGTTTAAATATAAATTTACCCTCTAATATTAATTTTTGTTGGAAGATTTTACCAGATGCCTATAATAAAATATTATTATTCAACATTAATTTACATTTTAATACCTTCCTTTTAGATTTTATTATATTTGCGATAAATCTAATTAAATTGTCCTCTTGGCTAACAACCTTAATGTAAATCTGGGGTAAATTTTTATTATTGTGGGGAATATTTTCCAACCTTTACATCGATAGTTGAATGCCATTTATTAGATAATTTTGAAAATGCAGGATTCTCAATCTCTATATTAGGGTCATATGGTTCTTCCTATAAAATAAATATATTAATCATCCAATAACTCTCTCCAATGAAGGTCTTCACACTCGCCGTTCCACCTGAGGTCCATCTTTTCCATTGCATGGAGCTCTTCTATTTAGTTCCCCCTTCGCTTCCCTGAGATCAGCTGCGGGTTTTCCACTTGAGGTCTCCACCTGAGGTTATAATCACTACTATCTCAACGCCACAATCTCTGGGAGTGGCTCTACTCTTTAGAGATAGGTAATTGGAAGAGCTGTCTGCAAGATAATTTACTGACATCTAACTGTTTTATTCATGGATAATTCTAGCGACTTTCAAAATTTATATGCCGAAATATTATAGCATTAAGCTTAGAAGAAATTTTATTATGATTAGGATTGTTCTTCTCTGGTAGACCTCCTGATGCATCTACTTTATCCAAATTCGAATGTTTTACCCACTTCTTACCTTTGCCGTACCAATTATTTGAGCTATCATCACTCCTCTTAAAATACAGAAGTAGAGGTGTTTCAAGGTTAGGATTACCCTGTCCATCATCCTCGTAAAATACCCATACTTTCTTGTTCTGTTCAATAGTTATCCCAGTGGGAACTTTAGGCAACGCTACACCATTATGTTTAAATGTAACATTAGTGATATTACCAGTACATTTATGCTCATACGCCACATATCCTGCTATAGTAGTATTCTTCTCAACAGCAATTACTCTCTTCGAAGGATCAGGATCATTACCCGTTACATATGTAATACCATTCGTAGTGTCTTTGGCAACATAATCTAATTTTAGAACATAATCTGGTTTTTTATAACCTTCATCATTATCGGTAAGGTCAGTTTTAATTTTGCCGAGGTTTTCTGCAAGTTGACTAATTTGGCCTGGGGCTATACTATCATATTCCTTTTTAGTATTTGCATCTTCCCATGTATAATTAGGACTACTTCCCGTACGTTTATACCATTTATTATTAGGGCTAGCCGATTCACTTTCAGCTAAACATATCAAAAGAGGTTTCTTACGATCATTTTCCGCGTCAGTCTTTTCAAAATATACATATACATATTGTTTATTTTCAATAGTCCCACCAGTTCCTAAGTTCCCAACATTTACTATATGTCCGTGTATAGTCATACGGTTTATAGTTTTATCAGCAGCTTTAAGATCATGTTTAAAACCTTGATAACCGCTATTTGGACCAACTGTTGTAACAGTAATTGTATCAGCAGTAGACTGAGGACGTCCTTTGTAACCAGTAGCAGGTTGATTATCCTTCTCGAGCTTAACTTCGTATTTAACTATGAGTTGGCCAAGTGGACCACTAAGTTTATCAGCAACTCCAGAAGAAGTTGGACTGTGGCTAGCAAGGGCAGGTATTTGCGTCCATCGATTCCCTCTCTTGTAATATTTCCTAGTACTATCATTGCCTGTATCAACGCAAACAATTAGAGGAAATTCATGGTAGGGATCACCTGCACTGTCACTATAATATACATAAACTGCTTGAACATCAGTAGGAAGATTTTCAGAAAATTTCAATGGAATATCTTTATACCTAACGAGACCTAATTTGAAGTCACTTGTAGAGTAATGCTTATATCTAATATAACCAGTTGGTACTTTTTGAGGCTCATCAGTATTGGTCTTCTTTTCAACAGTAATTTCGGAACCAGCCGCATTTGCTTTGTATGATTTATTACCTTCACTGAGGCCAGGAACCTCTTTAATATTGATTTCATATTTATCTTTGAGTTTCTCAAGTTCATTTCTAATCTTATCAATCTCAGTAGCTACTGTTGATTCTGGATTTACTTGATTAAGGGAAGGTTCAACATTCCACGTTTGTCCTCTCGTATAATATGTTTGACCAACTTGCTTCTTAACACAAACAATCAGTGGAAATTGATGATCACGATCATTTTCCTTCTCGTAATATACATAAACTGCTGTAACAGTCTCCGAAGGAGTTGGATTGAGCGTCAACGGAATATCATTATACCTAACAAAACCTAATGTGAATGGATCTCCGTTATTAAGTTTATGATCATATCTAATATAACCAGATGGTACATGAGCTGTATTTCCTTTAGCAACAGTAATTACTCTCTTACGAGGATCATTATTATCGCCTGTCACATATTTAATATTGTCATTGCCTGCAAGAACATAATCTAATTTTAAAATATATCCTAATGGAGGATAACCTTGATCATTAGGATTTTGAAGTTCTTGTTTAATTCCTTCGAGTTTTCCTTTAAGTGTAGCATTAATTGTACCTGGTGCTATATCACTATAACCAGTTTCAGCAGAAACATCTTTCCATGTCTTATTTGGTTGACGTGAATACCATTTATTACTAGCATCAGCTCTACCAGTTTGTGATAAACATATCAATAGAGGTTTCTCTAGTACAGGGGTACCATTCATTGGAAAATATACGTATACGTATTTTTTACCATCAATAGTTTCACCATTGCTTAATCCAGGAATTTCTACTATCTGTCCATGTATTGTTATGCGATTGATTTCCCTACCGGAACCTCCAAGATCATGTTTAAAACCTTTATATGTATTATTAGAATCAGTAAATGATGTAACAGTAATATTTTGATTAGAAGAATCAGGACGTGCTGTGTATGTTGGAGTTGGTTGATTAGTTTTTTCAAGCTTAACTTCAAATTTAACTTTAACACCATTAAGTGCGGTTTGAAGATTACCAAGATCAGCACCTTTTAAAGTTTCCGGGCCTTTATTATCAAGGTTGCCAATTGTTGTCCATTGATTCCCCCTTTCATAATAAGTATGGGATGATCCAGCGCTAACACAAACAATAATGGGAATTGATGTTCAGTATCATTATCTTTGTGATAATATACATAAACTGCTTTAACATTTTCAGTTCCACCAGCTGCAATTACTATACCGTTCAACACTTGATCATTATGTTTAACTGAACCTAATGTGAATCTAGGAGTAGTTTGTGAATCCTTAGGTTTATGATCATATCTAATGTAACCATTTGGTACTCCTTTAGTGGGATTATTCTCCACCTTAGTAACATTAATTTGATTAGATCCAGATCCATATAAAGCTTCACTCCCTGATGCAGTTTGAGTAGGCGTTACACTTGCATCAATTTCAATTGATGGTGTATCATTACTATTATTTTTACCATCCTTAATGATAATATTATCCTCTTGCAGAGTGCTCTTCTTTTTTGCTATCTCTAAAGAGTATAACCACTCCCAGAGATCGTGGCGAGGTTGAGTACAT
Source organism: Cytauxzoon felis (assembly GCA_020283715.1). Taxonomy (NCBI): domain Eukaryota; phylum Apicomplexa; class Aconoidasida; order Piroplasmida; family Theileriidae; genus Cytauxzoon; species Cytauxzoon felis. The sequence continues at coordinate 152,528 of JAIQCW010000317.1, forward strand.
GACCTCAAGTGGAATACCCGTAGCTGATCTCAGGGAAGCGAAGGGGGAAGTAAATAGAGAAGCCACCACGGCGAGTGGCGAGACGACCTCAGGTAGAAAGCTGCCGGCATGAATCAAGTGGTTGGAATGAATAAGGTCTATAACCTTCAAATGATAACTTATGTCCTTCATCGTTGGTCAACAAACATTTGAGACCTTTAAATTCGTTAATCCATTGGAGATCTGAATATGAGTGATATGGGTTCATAATGGATTTACTAGTATATTGCAGTTTAGTTCATTTGAAATGTCGCGCAATTTAATGGCCAATGCGGCGCTATTACCTGAGGTTATAAAGATGATGGAGGATGTGTTCATACATTTCATGTTTTTAGAATCCATAGATTCTAATAATGAATTGAATGCGTCTATAACGATTAACTTGGGTTCAGTTTGTATTAAACTTGTGTTTGTCCCGCATTTATATTCAGATTGTGCGATACCATCGAGGATATTTATGAACTCGACACATGAAATGGTAGAGATTATATAAAGCCTTCTAAACATGTTGCTGATGTCATTTTCGATGTTTTTAATCTGATGAGGATGAAATTTAATATAGAATTTTACGTACATAACCAAATCCATTAAGATAATTATAGCAGATTTCATACATTTTGTACTCATTTATAGCACCATCTAGAGTTTATAGGAGCTCTTAATGTCTAAAGACATGACATACTTGTAGTAATGATAATTACATCATTATTAGGATTACTATACAGATGATCGATTATAATATACATTAAAATCTATAGAATTTCATCATCTTCCAGTGTTGTTACAAGGTACCTCTGAGTTTATAAAATGGTCTTCACTGAAGAATTCAATAATCTCTCTAGAAGAGTCTCCATCGAACATATAATTTATTAAATCACTAAAAAAATTCTATAATGTGTAATTTTTTACACCAATAAACCAGTTAAAATTTGTAAAAGTTGCGGACCTACGGTCTAATTTATCCAATGAACTCTTACTATACCGTTCAATGAAATCTGATACCTCCAGATCTACAGATGTCGTTGTTATATACATTTACACATACACAATTCATTCAAATCTATAGGCTGCACAGTACTTTCATCCATAATAGGATGATAGATGTATAATAATCTACGCTATAATTACAGGTCTAGCCATTCTACACTTATAAATCAATATGGTGAGTGTGGGAGATGGGAATGAGGATAATATTATAGTGACGTTAAATCAAGAAAAGATCACACAAATCTTATATATATAAGTGTAATAAAGGTATTTTTAAATGTAAAATTTAAAGGTGTAGACATTAAGAGTGATAATTATGGACGGCTATGGTAGTCGGTGTAAAATTTTTTTATAAGCTACAGCTGTAGTTATATATTTACACAATATTCTTTTAACACTATAATAATTACATGGTTATTTTATATTTAATTTCGGTAAAAATCAATTTTTGTAAAGAGCGGTAATTTCTACACATCCCAACTGTAATTGGATTTATAGCCCTCTATGTTATAATGTGGGTACACAATTAATTATTGTTATTCTAATTCAATAAGCCTTATTTAATTACACATAAATCAATTTTGAATACATTTAGTATGAAGATGAATAGTTTGTTGAACTATATTTTTTATAAAAGTTCATATATGATGGGATATACGTTTATAGATAAGTTTACTAGAATTCGATTGATGTAGTATTTAAAATGAATAGGATATTTAGATTTAGAGATAAATCTAAAGATTTAGATAATAGTCCATTAAATTTGAAACAACATGATGGTACAGGTAATTCTATAGTGATTAGGTATGTTTATGTATGTTGATGATATATATTTTATTTATGTAGTAAATTACAATGTATAATAAACAATGGTGTATTTGGTGAGGAGGAATTGTCTGAATTTACAAATTTAGTTATAAATGAATTTGATTGGAGGAATGCAGTAAATGATGATGTTGATAAATGTAAGAATATGATATTGGATTTGATAATTGTTGATTGTACATGTATAAATTATTTGTTACAACGTTTGATATCACAATTTCGTTCTAGTGATAAAGAACATTTGAAAGTTGATATATGTGGTAAGACATTTGATAGTATATTATTATTGAAGAAGCATTTAAGACAGATATTAATGGATAGTCCGGATGATATTGAATTGGATGGTGATAATTATGATTTATTATTTGAATTATTAAAATATCATCCACGTCTTGATAATTTTAGACAAAATGTAGTATCTATATATCCATCTACTAATAAGAATCCTAAATTTAATGGATTACGTTGTTATTTCTATCGTTTATCTGATGGTTCATGTGAATATTTTAGTTATGCTAGATGTTCTGATAATGTGAAGACTAGGGGTGAGATATTTCGTGAATATATTTCTGATATTATTATAGAGATTTATAAATTATATCCTAATATATTAAATGTTATAATGGATATATTAGAATCATTATATCCCCATCATAATATAGCTATTGAGCATCATGTTAGTGTTACAAAGGCTATTTTGTATATTTCTAGGCATATTATACCAGGTCGTTTATCATTATATAGATTGTTAATAAATAAATTGACTATAATTGATGCTGAAATTAAGTTGGAAGATCCTAATTCTATAGATGTTGTTAAGGTTGAAAATTTACGTTCACAAAAATTAAAGGAGCTTGCTGATAAATTACGTAGGGGTGATGCTGATATTAATGAGACTAGATTACAGCTTGAAAATCCTAATTGGTTTAAAAGTATTTATGAAAAACTTCGTACTGAAGAAGATATTGATGATATGTCTCAGAAATTAGATGTTCTTATGGGTATACTTTTCCATGAGTTACAGCATATACTTAATGAGAACATTAATGTACCTGCCAAGGGTGGATCATTTTCACGTTGCCTTGACTCATCATTTACTGCGAGTGAGGTTGAGAGTCTAACACCAATGAAGTCATTTGAAAGTAGTAGAAGTAATGGAGATGTTAATATAAAGAGGGATGATGGAATTTTTGCTGTTGTGGATGGAAATTCTACAGTTGAGAATGGAAAGGTTGATAATGTGAATAACCCTTCAGGTATCAAGAGATGCTCTTCGTTACCTGTTGTGAAAGATACTGCGCAAACACCCACTCTTCGTAATTTAAATTCCTGCATCTCCTTCGATTCTAGTGAAGCTTCAACACCACCTTCTATAAAGAGGGAGTATGAATCAGATAATGAATACGGTACATTCTATAGTGTTTCTGATATGATTGTAATGGACCTCATTAATGTGTTTGTAGATATCGTGCTGCCTACATACAACTGTAAATATGTCCAATTCATCTACTTTTATATATCCTCATTAAATGAAAGATGGTGTAGATTCTTCCTTCAACGTCTATTTGTCATCTTATTCGATACCAATGAACATGTTATTAAACGTAGAACAGCACTCTCCTATATTTCATCCCTAGTATGCCGATGTAAATATATGAACAAAAATATTATCTATACCGTCGTCAATTATCTCTTCAAGATGCTCTCTGTCTTCGATTATATACTCCTAAAATCAACCTCACTTAAAAATGATAAAGTGGGGTATAATAACAATAGAAATGTGGGGGAAATTAAGTTACCATTGAGTTTATTGTATTCATTATTACAGAGTATATTATATATATGTTGTTATCGTATAGATATATTATCTGAATCATGGGGTATATTAAATTATTTACAAGATGATATGAATGGTTTTATGGGGTATTTAGATTCATATTTATATCCATTATCATATTTTAAATCATCGATAATAACAACAGCAATAAATGTTACAAATAATAATATGAAATTTAAGAAGTTGAATAATTATTTAATTGAATGTAAAAAAAAGTTATTATCAAATGATATAAATTCGATTTATTATAGCCCCATTGATTCATTTTTTCCATTTGATCCATATTTATTACATCATTCTATATATTTTATACAAGATAAATATATGTATTTACCATTAGAATCTAGTGATTTATGTGATGAATTTATTAATCTTAAATTAGATGTTAATATAAAAAAAGAAGATAATCAATATGATGTTGATATATTATTAAATAATAATGGGGATAATTCTATAAAAGAAACCCCATTAATTAATTATAATCATAGATTTATAAAGACACCAATAATAAATGCAGTAATAGATTCTATAAAAGATGATTGTATAATAGATGATGATACATTAAAATCAATTAGTAAAGAAATTAAGGATTCAATTGGATTTGTATCAATACCAAGAATAGTAAAAGCAAGATTAGATCGTGAAAATAAAAGAGATGATGATATAGAAGCAGATTATGATTTCTGGGGTTATTGTAATGTAACAGAGATTAAATTAGAGAAGCGTAATAAAAAATTTAAAAAAAGAAGAAATAATAACAAATTAAATTTAGAAGAATCAATCAACAATCGTCATGTAATATTAGAAATTGATCAATTAGATGTATGTTTTATCAATATAAAAATAATTATTCTTTATAGGGCATTGAATTAACATTACCAAATTCTATATTTTTAACAGTTAATGATAAGAAAAAATCCACACTATTGGACATGCTAACATCTTCAGCTGCATACAAATCCGCTACAGCCAATTCTAGCAGATTATAAAATCAAATAATCTCACGATTATTTCTTTTTCACAATACACATTTTCAATCTTTTGGTCTAAATGGTTCATAATCTTCATATTCCATTGATATCTTCTTCGTCTGATACCTAATCACCTTTAGTATCGATAATGTGTAATCCGTTATCGCACCCCTATAACCCGCCTTCCTAATCTAAAGATTAAAAATATGAAATAATTACAATAGTGATATTCAAACGAGACGTTCCATCTGATATTACATCCTTATG
>JAIQCW010000320.1:0-44825 GCA_020283715.1 Cytauxzoon felis
CATTAAGATGCATAACATATAATAAATACAGTAAACAATTAGGCTACATTTTAAAATAATATGTGTGTTTCTATGGGTATTTTCCCATGCGTGATTTTTTACAAATTAAAAACTACATTCTGTGATAAAGTGTGTTGAACCATCTTTTTAAAATATGTTCCATAATTGGAAAATCTGATGGATTTGTAATAACGTGTATTTTACCATCTAATTCATGTAATTTTACAATTTCGCTATCCTTGAAGAATGTATCCATATATTCTCTCGGACCCTGAAGAAAAGAGGTGTGATATATCGAGTGTCATCAACTAACATTTATGCTACACATTTGGTCATCTTTGGAGTGTATGAATAAAGTGGGTAAATCTTTAGGGTAGTGATTCATCTTACTCTTCAAGTCTATAGTCGCATCATAGGAAATAAAAATCATTTTCAAAGGTGTTCTCTTAGAATAATATAATGGGTCCTGAAGAAGAAATATGAAGTTGAACGAATGTAATGAGTGATACAGTTGAGGTCCAGTGACTATACTTCCGCCACGATCTCTGGGAGTGGCTATACTCTTTAGAGATAGGTAATTAGAGAAGCCTCCACGGCGAGTGGAATAGTCGTTCTAACCTCAGGTGATAGTTGCAACATTCTTTGGATCAACTTACATTATATCTCATGCATAAATCGAGACCGTTTTCGTATCCGCGATCTGACTCGAATATAAGTGTTCCTTTTGGGGAAATCTTTGAGTATAGCCTTACAAGGGGCACTATAATGCGGTTTATACCTTCGTAAAGATACTCGAGATTGAGCATGGTACTTAAACAGATCATACTATCAACATATTTCATATTAGCCTTGGCATTCATGCTGAATAATACTTGCGATTTCATTGCAATATTACCACCTAATGATATCCCGAGCATATAATATCTATTACCATCATGGCGATCATCACTGTAGACCAAATGTTCATCCCATACTTCACTAGGATCATCAAATTTACCTCTCTTGATGATACTTGTGAATTGCATGAGTTCTAATGCAAAGTCATCGAACTTATCAACGTAAGATCTCTGTTCACAAATACCACCAGATAATCCATGGGACTGTAAATCCAGGCCATATGCTGAGTATCCTAATTTATTCATTAAATGCAGAAAACTTCCTTCATATTTAAATCTGGGGGTTACATCAAGAATATTTTTACCGTGTAGCAGATCCTCATAGACTTCTCCATCTTTATTTAACGATTCCAAATCAGGGAATATATCCTTTGATTCTCTTTCAAATAATTCTAGAGCATCTGGATTTGGATACTCTGTAACATTTTTCGTATACCATTCAAGATTATATGAACAAAATACAGATCTAAAATGGGCACGAATGCCATGTATCATTATTATATGTCCCTTTGGATTATCTACCCTTGAGGCATACGTTCTTATCCTAATCCCCTGTTTATTAAGGAAGCTGCTCATTATAATTTTACCATCATCACCAATAGCCAATCCGTGTCTTCTTACATCAGCTTCTAGCTTACGTACTCTCTGTTCATTTACATCCACGTCAACATTCTTGACGATTCGTGGTACATTGTCATCAGATCCAGTGGTAGGCGATTTAGCATCATCCAATTGAGTATTTTCATCCACAAACTCTAGGAATTCATTGATTATTCCATCCACATCAGCCTTTTTCAATTGATCATTAAAGTTCTCCCTTTTTATTTGACCATAATTACCCTCGGATGTCTTTCCACAAAAGATCAAATTCATACCTGCAGGACCCTTTACTGCTAATATAATCAACTTATCATCTTGTGGTAGGTAACATACTTTAAATTTATAACATCCATATTCACCCCCAGCCCTTTCCCATATTTCAACATTTCCATTTACAACTTTGGAGATGATAGTCTTTTCATCAACAGTATATGTACAAGTCCGTATATCATCTTCACTTCCATCCTCCCTTATTATTCCGGACGCAACTTCATCCTTCTTTGACAAATCAACTTCAACCTTCTGTTTATCTACTTCTTCAATGTGTTGATTATACTCATTAAATACAGTACGCCTGTTAATTAGTTTACAAGTTTGCATCTTTTCAACAAGGAAATTGTAGAAACGATCACTTATTATCCCCCAACCATCCTCAAAATAAAAGTAGTTGTATGAAATTATACTCTTAAATAAGCCACGGGAATGGCACAATGATACAATAACTGGTTGATCTGTAGATTTAAGACATCTAACTTCGAGGTAGTTGTTTTTTTCATTATCTCTAGGTACATAAATTACCTCATTTTCATCGACAAATTTACCAACTTTACATTTACCCTTTGGTTCAATCTTATATATTATTATGTTACCTTCCTCTTTAATACCGACTTTAACTCTATCTGTTCCCTTCCTAGTCCGCACATCTAAATCTACAGTCTTAACTTTACTTGCATCATCACCAGCCGTTGATGTGTATTTACACAATGCGATGATGATGAGTGGAAGGACGTACATTCTTTAAACAATGATTAAAATATTCATATGCTGTGTATATTTATGAGCATATCGTCATATTAGTGAATAAATATGTTACATGATGATTTATTTAAGGCTGCCGCCAACAATGAGAGATAATAATACACAAAATTATAAAACAACAAACAAACACAGGTAACAATACTATACTATAATAATACCATTACAACAACATTGAGTTTTTCAGTAAACTATCCCAGTACTCCAACGTTCATCGCTTTTTTGAAAATTCAGGGATGGGGCAAATTATCAATAATGGGGTGAGGAACGTATTACACATTATAAGATTACAATGTATTAGCCCAGGAAACAAGAGAAAGAAATTTTCAATTTGATTCATCGATCGAAGGTCTATGTTACCCTGTTATCCACTCACCTTCAAAGGTAGGTCTAACCCTACTACCAATATATTAAGGTAATATTGTCTTCCTTCCACCGCAACACCAAAAGTCCGTTTATTTCTACAATACCACAACCTTCTCTTCCACTCGCCGTGTAGGCTTCTTCCAATTACTTCCCCCTTCGCTTCCCTGAGATCAGCTACGGGTTTATCGCCACGATCTCCGGGAGTGGCTATACTCTTTAGAGATGAACAATTAGGAGAGGCCTCCACGGCGAGTGGAACACTGGTCTAGACCTCAGGTGGAAGGTAAGGTTGTAACTTTGCGTGGAACTATACAAAAGATGTGCATTAAATTGAAATGAGATTATATAAATTTCATGAGAAATTGGGTTCCAAATCCGTAATTGTGGAACCTATCTGTTTAACAACTATATTTGCTGCATAATGTCCAGCTGCGATACATTTATTTAATGATTTCCCCTGTACAAGTTGCGATAAAAATCCTCCAGCAAATGCATCACCAGCACCAGAGGTGTCGATGATGTCCTTTTCATCTACAGGTATAACTGGATGTTTAGTTATACCTTTCACAGTAGCTACTATAGTATCATTGGATCCACATGTTACAACGACTACTCTATCCCTTGTCTTATTCACCTTCGGTAATTCCCTCATCCATTTAGCCACATCTTCGAGATCATCCGATGGGTATCCAAAAGCCTCAGCAAATGCTCTTGCCTCTTCGTCATTACCAAATATAAAGTCGACATACTTTAACAAGTCTATCAAGACATCCTTAAAAGTTGTAACAATACCTGATGAAGAGAGATTAAATGATAAACACCTGTCATTTTCCGCGGCATATTTTGAGATTTTGAATAGAGGACCTGTTGATACATTTAAAAAGTATCCACACAAATAATAATATTCGGCCTTTTCTACAACCTTCCAATTCTCTGGTAAATCTAAATGCTTCTCTTTACTATAATGTTTCGCTGAATCAAATTTGCCAATCAACGAACGTTTATCACCATTAATTAATACTATACATACGCCAGTAGGCTTATCATTTACCTTGTAGAAATATCCATCGATATTACGTTTCTTGGCATCTTCCATCAACATCTTACCCGTTTCATCATTTCCAACACTACAGAAATATGTACAGACGTTTTTAGGCTCCTGCAACATCCATTGAAATATTTTCAATGTAATGTATACACTACCACCTGTGCCGTAAGTAATTTCATACTTTTCATTCAATTCCTCGAGTAATCCCTCAAAATTATCATGATATAATCGCTGATCATTCCTTCCTATACCATACTTTGTCAAGAATTGTTCGTCAACCTTGGCAATTACGGCCAATAATGCATCGCCAAGTGAGAATAGCAAATTCTCTCTAAGTCGTACCTCCTCCTCCATTAGTCACAACTTCTCTTTATCAAATCATCATTGAATGAGGGATGGCTTTAAGACTTAACCAGTAAAAATGATGACCTTCCTCAGATCTGGAGATATCTCATCAAGTCAATGCCAAGCGAACTCACCCAACGTCATGTAGTCTCCACAATTACGTCTAAACTCGTAAATATCATAAATGTGTAAATATTAATATGATATATTATAAGGAATAAATTCTCCTCTATTTTAAAGTGATCATAATTGTTATAATAAATTAAAATCTATGGAAGGTTACCACACCGAAGATAGTTCAGCCTATATTGTCCACCGAAGCACATTGCTTGTCTTCTTCCACTAAGCGCGAAAGCTCCTCCTATTGACCTCTCCTCGGATTCCCGTAGATCATCATCGGTATAATGTCTACCCGGAAGAAAGAATGGTTAAGGAATATCGTTGTTGAATGTGCCGTTGTTAAAACTAATTCTACCAGTTGCTTTACCATCTTGTAGAAATGGTTTATTTTTATTTTGAGTGAATACATCAGAATTATAATCTCTGTGGTACGGTTGTGGATTTGTATACGTTATCGAAGCATTGAATGCCTTCTTTTTAGCTTTTACATCTTCAGTACCAACAGTAGCATCCTCTTCAGCATGTTGTGCAGTTTGTTCAGCGTCTTTTTGTATTTGTGCTCAGCACCGGCAAATCCAATAGATTTATGAAAACACCAGAAATCCAACCGATTAAATGCCAATGCCATCTGCCTCCACCATTGTTATTCCAATTCTGAGCAGGAGGAACAGCTGTAGCAGCAGTTAGATGTGTATTGATTCCAGTAAATTCATTAATTAACGTTTGGATCCATGCAATAGTTTTTTCACGATCGGCTTGAGTATCAGGATCTGTATCTCCTTCAGCAGCATCTTTTGCACTATTAATATGGCCCAAAGCAGTTCGTATTCTTCCAACATCTGCAGATTGGTTATCACTTGCGGAAGTACTGGTAATTTTATCAAGTTCAGTTTTGGCGTTACCAAGATGAGTTTTAACTCCACTACCACTATTGCTATTAAGATAACTATCAATAGTAGTTTTATTTTGTTCAGTAGTAGGTGCTTCACCATTTGCCGCAATCTTGCTTCTGGCATCACTAAAACTAATTTCCTTTCCGTTATCATTAATATTAATCTTCCCCCAATTCCCTGGACCAGTTCCTCCAGGCCCTAAAGTCCATTTATGTTCAGTTGCGTTATCAACTTCATCCAATAACAGTGATGAAAAGAACATAATAGAAAATTATGTAGTAATATTGTTCCCATAATATTTTAGGTAGTCTACCATTATTATTTGTACCGGTAGGATGTTGACCTTCGTCAAGTTTATCGGTATCAGTAGTAGTGGCACTATGATCTATCGCGTTCCAGTTATCTTTATTCTCCAATGGCCATGTATATGGAGCATTAGGTTTAAAGTATTTGTATTTCCCATCATTTTGTGCAACACAAACTAAAATCGGTATACCACCGAAATGATACACATAGACATATTTGACATCTCCATTAACACTTATACCTGTACCTTCACCTCTATTTTTAAATGACAGTCCACTATTGTTCATTTTTATATACTTTGGCTGACCACCAGGCATAAATTTATAATAGTAATGGGTATAGATTCTTATTAAATGGAATGGAGTATCCAGTGTTTCACTAACTGAGATATGTTTTTTATTAGTAACAGTAGTTTGACCACTACCTGTATAAACCTGTGTGGTACCGGATGAATAACCATTTGTTTTATCTATGCGTATCTCAACATTGTCAACAGTATCCTCTTCAGTACCTGGGTTAGTATCAGGTTTGGTATATTGCCCTCCATCTGCCATTCCAGGTTTGGTAGCATTTAATTCTCCTTGTTTACATGGAATGGAAGACTATAAAGGTTATCTATAAATCATCCTCATGTCTACCAGTGAAACCAGAATAATATTTAGCCGTGGAAGCATCAATACCCGTTTGCCATTTATTTCCATTAGCATCAGTCTGACCACCAGTATCAGGATGAGTTGCGGTCATATGATTGTTTCCACCAGGTTTATCATCAGTGGAATCATTGTCTTGAGTTAGATTAGCCTTACCACCACCAGCTGTTGCACTATAAGTGTATTGACAATTTTGTAGTTTTGTAACGGTAAAAGTTGAATTATGATCTCTATGATTAGCATAATCAGGTTGACTATGACCAGGAGCTAATGTATTTTGTACCTCTTTATTTGTTGACAATACAATTCATCACCCGCAGCTGATCTCAGGGAAGCGGAGGGGGAAGTAAATAGAGAAGCTGTCTGCAAGACGACCTCAGGTGTAACGGCTATTGGGAAGAATGTGCAGAAGAAAGTTATTAGACATCAGTTGAAAGTCGTTACATTCCTTCGTCTAATTTCATTAATTAAATGATGATAGGCCTAAGTTGTGTCTATTAAGACTGGTAATTAATTCTATTTGAATTGTATTTATGGTATATGTATAGTCCTAATGAAGCGAGTGAAAAGGCTAATGGTTTATGGATATGGGTGTGGTATGAAATTACCTAAAACTGTAGCCTTTGATGATGTATTCAAAGATGGTATATATCGTTTATTTTTAGCATTTGATGGTTGTTTGATATTTACAACATTTGTTTTTTTGGTCCTTTTGGATTTCAAGACAGCGATGTAAGGTCCTACATTATCACCAGCCTCGACAAGTGCCTAAGATGATATGATATGATAAATTTCATATAAAAATTACTTTATGTGCACCATCACAATAAGGAAATTTTTTAGATTGCCAACATCGGCATACTTTGATAGTTACATCGGTTGTATCATTTGGTGGGAAAGCTTCAATGATCTAAGTATATAGAAATAATTATATATAAAGAAAATTTTTTAAAATTAAATTACATGTGAATATCTAGGGAAATTTCTGGTATTAAAATTTAATTGATCTATATAATCTAATGGTTTCATTATTTTATAAATGAATTATAATTTCTTATTCATGTTACACTTCTTCTGACGGGGTTGTAATAAAAAACTCTCCATATATTGCCAGAATTCTTTTGCTATAGCAGCATCATTGTGTCTATGAGAACGACTTATACGTAATACCTATAAATGATATTAATTTATAATCTCATAGTCAATAAACTCACTTTAATACCCCAACTACCCATCTCTCCAGGTACAGTATCAGCATCATGAACAAATAATACACCTCTATAAAATATATTAAATAATTATATAATAAAACTTACTTCATTGTCATAAATAAATCAATAAATGAATCAAATGGATAACCATTAAATTGCCAACGCTCACCCTTAACACTCAATATAACACAAACCACAGATATCCAATCCATATTTGTAAAACGTGATATATAAGAATTCTCAATCACACGAAATTTTACCGGCCTCTTTGATATATTATGAACTATCTCTATCGCATTCATCGGTAATGTCGATACTATCGAACCATCTATATAATTAAGTTATAATTAAATAATATAATAATTACTCCACTAGAGATCTAATCCACATCACCTGAGGTTACCTCTTCCATAAGTCCAACCTCTCTTCCACTCGCCGTGGAGGCGTCTTCTAATTACTTCCCCTTCCAGCTCCCGTAGATCGCTTCCAGGTATTCCACCTCCACCTGAGGTCCAACCACTATACTTCCGCCACGATCTCCGGGAGTGGCACTACTCTTTAGAGATAGGTAAATAGAAGAGCTGACGGCAGGACTAACCTCAGGTGGAGAGCCTCCACGGCGAGTGGAACACTGGTTGTAACGTCAGGTGGAGGTCTGTTCCTCCGGGTAGAATTCCTGTTCTTCGGGGTTGAACATCTTCGTTCTTACGGGTTGCCATCGCCACGATCTCTGGGAGTGGCTCTACTCTTTAGAGATAGGTAATTGGAAGAAGGCTCCACGCCTAGTGGAAGGAGAGTTGGATTAGACCTCAGGTGGATGGACCTCGAGTGGAGTGATTGTTAAATTGGTTTTGGACAAACTTTCTCTGAGTGATTTTTGTGGATCAATGAATTGATGATCTTCGAGTAATTGTTTGATATTTTGTCTTGCGATAATGGAGGTAGTACCGCTGGGTACGATTATGATTGGTTTTTTTCTATATTTGGAGCATATTTCATCTAGTACTCGTAATTTTCGTTCTATAGATTGATTATTGTATTAATAAATAGACATACGTGTTCCTATAAAGCTACCGATAGAATTTGTTTCTCTATGTTTTGATGAAGAGGATGATGAAGAAGGTGTATTAGATTTATTTGAGGTTGCAGATTCTGCTTTTTGTAATATCCTAGAAAATCCTTCACCATGTACAGTAATTAATGAATTTCTAGTTCTAATTGGTCGTTCATGTATATTTGTTATAAAAATTAATGAGTTTAGATAATTATGTTTAGCTTTTTTAATAATATGTTGATCATTTATTAAATTATCATTAAAATTTTTATATTTATTATTTAAATCATTATATAAATCATCTATTAATTTTTTAAATGTAATTTTATTAGATGTTGAAGATAATTGTTTATCAATTGTTTTTCCGGGTATAATAACTGGTTCATTTTTATTAATAGGTATATAATTAACTTTAGCTTCTAATAATTCTGTATTAACTTTTGGTTCATCTAAAATAGATTTTAAACGATCTCTTTCTAATATATTTATATATCTAAAACCACGTTTAGTTATAGAACTATATGTATAATCATCTCTTTTTATAGTTATAAATAATAATATATCACCAATTACATATGATTCACCTCTTTTACTATATAAACCACTAGGTGATAATACATTTAATTCTAAATTATAATCTGGTAATTGAACAACTAAATATCCATCATTATTTTTATTAAATTTTATTTTATAATGATTAAGTACTATTAATTTTAATAATGATATAGATTCTGTTGTAGGTTTATTCTCCCAAAATATATCATTCTCTTCAACATTATCTTTTATACACCAACTCTCATCAAATATATCATCTGTACCATCCATTATTTATATAATAATATAAACTTTATAAATAATATATATTATATTTTATTTATATCATCTCATATATTTATTAATTATAGTGTAACATTATAATTTATTCATTATATAATAATCATATTTTAAATGTAGTTTAATAAAATTATTTTAAATATACATAATGATTAAAGCTGCTGGTATCATTATCTATAAAAATATCGCTGATTCACAAGATTTCAAATTCCTTCTACTTAAAGCATCTGATAAACCATTCCATTGGACACCACCAAAAGGTTTATTCTTATATATACAATATTCATATAAATACAATAGGAAAATTAGATCCAGGAGAAGATAATATACAAGCTGCATATAGAGAAACACTCGAAGAATCCGGACTACATAAAGATGTCATTCAACTAGATGATAACTTCATAGAAGTATGTTTATACAACAATTTAATAAACATATATTGTTCACTCTAATCGAGGTCCAATCACTACCTTCACCTTTCCTTCGTCCTGCCGTCAGCTTCTCTATTTACCTCCCCTCGGATTACCGTAGATCATCCTCGGTATTTGTCTACCCGGAAGAACGTAAATGTTCAACCCCTGAGAACAGGAAATCTACCCGGAAGAACAAACATCTCTCCCACCTGATGTTACAACTACTGTTCCACTCGCCGTGGAGGCCTCTTCCAATTACCTATCTCTAAAGAGTAGAGCCACTCCCGGAGATCGTGGCGAATGTAGAGGATAAGACCTCAAGTGGAACCCGCAGCTGATCTATGGGAATCCGAGGGGAAGTAAATAGAGGAGCTGTCTGCAAGACGACCTCAGGTGGAACAGCGAGTGGAATACGAGGATCTAACATCAGATGTAATGTTGACTCTAGGAGATGTAATGGATGGTGGATTTATTTCTATGGCGTTTGATTGTATCTTCGTTATATTATTTTAATATAGACACTGCATTACCAAGCTCATGGAGATGATAAGGAATGTATTTACTATCTCGGTAAACTATTGGATGATAATGCAGAGATAAAATTATCTGAAGAACATCAGAACTATGCGTAAGTCACTTGAGATTTTGTATATATTCATGTATAGATGGGTGGATATTAAAGAGATCCCTGACTACTGTACTAAGGAATCACTATGTAAAATGTTTACAAATGCACATAACTATTTAAAATGTAAAAAATAATCAGTTAAATTATACTGGAATTTACAAAATTATATTTTATTTATCCTTCTCAGCATTCTGTTTCATCGCTTCTCTTCTACACAGCTCTTGTAGTTCCTCTGTGTTTATATCCGATGGGTTGAAGAATACGTATCGTACTACCGATCCTCTAACGAAGCAGTTCATCACCGATAACTATATAGAATGAATTGAGAGTAATGAAATAGTAAACTTACTAGATGTGGATAACGCTCAGTATCGTTAGCTGTAACATCACTCAGTTTAATATTTAAATATTGATCAACTGAATGTAACTTCCCAGAGATTTGTAGGTCGTTCTTAAGCTCCACCGTGACATTGGCGTTCTTTTCAACCAAAGTTTGGAAAAAATTAAAGAATAACTAAAGATATTGTTGTGAAATAGTAATTTAATGATGCCAAATGGTGATGTATGTAAACTAACCATTTCTGCTTAGAAACCGATTCTTAAACTTGGGATAAATACATGTTATTACTTGTGTATGATGAAATTGGAAATTCCACTACATTATAGCGTCATAAATTTATTGATAACTATTTTAGGACTAAAATGTGAATATAGGCAGAAATTTTATAGAGGGATAGATATTACTCTCATCATTGTACCCTAGGAATTTGTAGTGGATGGATTAATGACAAGACATAGAAATAAAGACATTATATACATTTATAAACTTTAATAAAATGATTAGTATAAGATTTTTATGATGATTTAAATATCTTGTGTATTTTTTGTTACATCGGTAATATTTGTCCACTGGGAAGGATGGGTACAAGACAGCCCATATAATACAAAATTTGGCAAAATCTCGTATGAAAATGATTAATATATCGCTATTTTATATTTATTTTAATGTCTATATGCGTAAGCATGTAAAAATGTCTAGAATTCATTATCATCCATCGCATTATCTCTGTTAGTATGGAGGTATTATATTTGCGCATTATTTGTGATGTATAGTACCATTTTACACGGATGATATTTATCATGGCAAATTATATGTATTATTTAGGAGTTATAAGTCGATTTTGTCCAGAAAATGTGTAGCACTGGGTTGCCTTCTACTTTGCACCTGTGTATCTTTGATATATACCGGTGTTTTGGGTCGTTGCCCCTTAAGCATACCGTTGTTGTGTATGGATTGTTCTCCGTTTCATTATATGTTCTTATTTAAATAATTGTTTTTAATTGATGTATTTAATTGGATTTGTGTATTGGAACGTATAAATAGGGGTTTAAAATATGATGCCTAGTTTCGCAATATTTTTTAATTTAATATTGTTGTGGGCTTCGGTATCTAAAGGTGAGTTATAGAAATGTTGATAATTATCTGATGTGTATGTTGAATTGTATATAATAATATATAGGACGTGATACATCGGGGGAAAGTTTATTGGAATCACGTGGTGTTACGGTTAATACTCCTTCTAACCATGGTACTAATCCTTATAATACACCTAAATATGTGAGGACAAGAAGGCTTGATACTACTTCATATTTATCTAATGGTAGACTTCCTATAATGCGTTTTAATCCTACTTCATATTATTCTAAACCATTGGACAAGACTTTTTATGTAAAAGAATTGGAGAATGTTCTAACTGAACAGACAAGGAAGGCTTTGGCTGTTTGTACTAAAGTTGCTCATGATTTTGTTTTAATTGTAGATGAATCTGGTAGTATAACATCATTTAATTGGAAGGATAAAGTATATAAATTTGTGAAGCTTTTGGCTAATGCTATAGCTGAAGCTGATGGTAATAATCGTGTAGCGATTGTAAAGTATGCATCTAAATCTAATATTATAACAGAATTTAAGACTGTAAATAAATCTACCATATCTTCATTTAATGATGAGATTGATAGGATGTTTGAATTACCTAGGACATATGGTTTAACAAATACAGGATCGGCTCTTCAACTTGCTAGGAAGAGTATATTGGATAAGGAAGGTACATTTATTGTTGATTTAAATTCTGATAATAGAGCTGGAGATAAGAGTACTGTAACTCTTATAATAACGGATGGTGAATCTACGGATCCACAATTAGCTTTAACTGAGAGTAATATTTATAGATTTAATGGTATACATTTATTTGTACTTGGTATCGGTAATGTATCTGAAAATGAATGTAGAAAACTTGTTGGTTGTCCTGAAGACAATCAAAATTGCCCGGGTTTAATAATGTCTGATTGGACTGGAATGACAAATTATGTTAGTGCTATATTAGAA
The DNA here is from genome assembly GCA_020283715.1 of Cytauxzoon felis. Lineage (NCBI taxonomy): Eukaryota > Apicomplexa > Aconoidasida > Piroplasmida > Theileriidae > Cytauxzoon > Cytauxzoon felis. The sequence continues at coordinate 12,786 of JAIQCW010000320.1, forward strand.
TCTTTATGTACACCAACTGGTAATAATGCTATCTGTGAGAGTACATGGACTGACTTTGGAGTATGTAGTAAGCCTTGTGGAGGTGGTCTGAAGACTGCTACTTTGGTGAGTGTAAGGACTACTAGAGAGGCTACTATTGGTTATAATGGTGTTAGGGGTTTAACATGTGAAGAACAGTATAAGAATAATACGGTTAAAACTATGGATTGTAATACTCATGAATGTACTGAGACTCATGAATATGAGATTAATCCACGTGTACCAACTGTTGAAGCACTTGAGGAACCCGTTTTAAAACCAGTGGAAGAGGATCAAGAAGAAGAAGAGGAAGAGGAGGAAGAGGAAGAACTAGAAGAAGAATTGGAAAGGGAACTGGAGGAAGGAGAAGAAGAGTATGAACCTGAAGTCGATCTCGGGCAGGCTGAAGGGGAAGTAAATAGAGGAGAAGAAGGAGAAGAAGGAGAAGAAGAAGAATTGGAAGACTTCTTTACTAATGAAGAGGAGGAAGAAGAATCTGTTAGATTTTCACCACTAATTCTAGAACCTGAACCAGTATTGAAGCCAAAATTACCAACTCATAGGACAAGGCATACTAGAGTTATTATAAAACCAGTACCAGTAATTGTACAAGCTCCAACATTAGTATCAGATCCAGCACCAGGATATGAAGATGATGAAGTTGAACAACCTGAAGATGTACCTTTAGCACATGTTAAACATGAGCATCAAGATGAATCCTTCTTTAGAAAAGCCCAAAAAAATATGAAAACTATAGGTGAGTTCAATAATCAAAATATAAATTATTCAATTTAGGAGCCGCTGCTGCTGTAGTCACGTTAACCGGCTCTAGTATCGCTGCTTGTTGGTATATCTTCTTCAAAGAGTAAGTTACACAACATACAAAATTTAACCACCGAAATGTTGTATAATCCACCCCTCGTTCTCTTGCAGACAGCTCTCCACCTGAGGTCCAATCCAACTTTATTCGTCCTGCCGTCAGCTCTCCTAATTCACTCCCCGTAAACGGTAATGCCACTCCCGGAGATCGTGGCGATGTTGAAGGTGTAGATGGAATCAAGAGTAATACTAGACCTCAAGTGGAACCCGTAGCTGATCTCAGGGAAGCGAAGGGACAACTAAATAAGAAGGCTGTCTGCAAGACGACCTCAGGTGGAATAGCGAGTGGAATGGTGGATGTCAACTCGGAAGAACGGGATGTATGCTTTGTAACATCCTTTATAATTCATTATATAGGAAAGCATTGTCTCCATTAGTGGCAGACCCTGGTGATTTGGAATTTATGAATGCAGGTGATGGTGACGATGTAGAGCCATCTGAGAATTTCCAAGTTTCAAATGCAGATGATGGTATATGGGCATGAGATTAAGCCTAAAAGTGTTGTAATATAGTATTTAAGTTTTATATCTCTATATATCTAGATAGTTGATGGGGAGTGATTCCATAATGTGTTGATTAGAAGTTGATACCGTTTTAATATTTCATCCTTCCACATTGGTGTATTTATATATTAATTTATAAAATTCATGTAATATAAATGGTTATATTTCGTCTAGTAAATAATGTCCTACGTGGGCGTAGGAATCCCATGTTGGATGGTATAGTGGCCCTTAGCAGGCATAACATATCACTTTACACGGGAAACAATCGCAATAATAATATAACTAAGGAATATTTACGTTTTAAATCTGAAGCTACTTGTACTAGAAAAGTATACAGTGAAAATGGCATTATTACATCAGGGTCACCCACATTTACGCTATTCTCAGCTGATGTTTGCCTTACGTTGAAGTTAAAAGCTGACGATCTTACAGGAGAAAATGGTCTCTTGCTTTCAGCAATGACGCGCCTTAAAGACGGCTCTAATAATTTCAATAAAAATTCTCGTGTCTCTTCTCTATTACCAGTTGAACATATCAACAAATTATTTGAAGCTCTAACCAATAAAACAGACTCACAAGTATCTCTACAAGGTTCAGATGGGAGTAGCGTTGATGTTTCATTCAATGGTGATGCATTTTCTATCAAATTGAATCCGAGTTTGTTGCCAGGTCTCAATCTCAATATCAGCAACATGCCAACAGTAAAGGGCAAACAGAATATAGAATTTACTGGAACAAGCAATGAACACGCTTTGGTAATTCATGTGCTACGAGAAATTGCTGCTAGCGTTTAATCTAGTACTCATTTATAATTTTTATACTCTCAATTTCTTACAGATTAGTCAGTGTTCCTCTTTAACTCTCTAACCTAGGATTTGATATTCACTGTAAATTACTGTGTTCTTCTTGTAATGGATAATATGTTCGTGGTTTTATTCAGGAACATGGAATGATTATTTCCAGTGGGTAATGCAAACCAATTCGTTTATTTTTTTATTCTATTCACATGGAAAGTGCCAATATGTGTAATACAAGTGGTAAGAGTAGCGTTTACAACTGTATACCACGTGGAATTAGAATCAGCAGTTAAATTAAGGCGTCGATGAGTCAAACTTGTAGATGACAGTAGTAAAAGAAATAATATAGGAAATAGGAACTTTATATATCTGTGTATTAAATTTTATGGTACTGATATTAATTTATAGAGTTCTTAAGGTAAATAATGAATCATCTCAATATACTCTTGGCATTTATGCCCATTATTATAAACATTAATATTCTCCATATATTTGGGCTATCTCAACGTGAGTTTATTATCTATGTATGATGCATTAAGATTATATCGTTTGGAGTGATGAAATTACTTTGAAATAATCTCTTCTCCATTTCTATTGGTAACCCCCTTGTGAATTTATTGGAGTAACGTCTTCGTATTTCCACATGAACTTAGCATGTCCTAATTAAATTGAGGTGGATTGACATTGACTTTGTGATAAATTAGAAATTGTATGATGTAACAACATCTAATCTCTATTACTTTAGATTCGGGTCTAGAACTCTCCTCGAACAGCGCAAAGCCAAATGGATACTGTAAAATTCAGTTGGATTTGGTATTGCTGGTTGATGAATCTGCGAGTATATCTGGTAGTGAATGGAATAAGCTGATTCCATTTTTGAAAAAGTTAGTAAGGTCATTGAACATTGAGCAGAATGGTGTGCACTTATCCCTGGTTACCTATGCCACTGCGATACGTAGATTTATAGGATTTTTGGACCCAGCAGCCAAGGATGAGAAGTTAGCGCTGGAAATTATTGATAAATTTGGTAACAGTAAACCGGCCAATGGTTGGACGTATACTGGACAGGCCTTGACATTTGTACGAGAATCGGTATTTCCAATGGGTGGTCGCAAGAATGTGCCAAAGGCTATCATTTTAGTTACCGATGGAGCATCAACTGAAGTTGATATTACAGTACAAGTATCATCTTTACTACATGATGATGGTGTGACTATATTAGTCGTAGGTGTTGGTAAGGCTAGAACTGCTGAATGCCGTAGTGTCGTTGGATGCCCACCTCGTGGTACATGTCCATCATTTGTAAAGACTAATTGGAATGAAATGATTGGTATTGTTGGTGGTTTGATGGCTGAGGTTTGTGAAACTATACCAAAGGATGCTGTTTGTGATTTCCATTGGAGCATGTGGTCCAAATGTAACGTGCGTTGTGGAACCGGTACCAGAGCCAGGAAGATTATGGGAGCAACTACCATTGTTGAAGAGACGATTGGATCCAGTGGTAAACCTGGACGTACGTGCAAAGAGCAAGAAGTAGACTATCCTGAGGAAGTTGAGGGATGTACAATCGAGTGCGAAGTTGAGGATACCGGGGGTGAAGGAGGTGAGGGAGAAGAAGGAGGAGGAGGAGGAGAGAATGAAGAATGGATGATAGAACATGCTGGGGGTGATGTGATTGCCAACGATATTAGTGGCGATGAATGGAATGACAATGGTGATGAAATTTCAGTACCAAATATATCTGAGGAAGGTGATAATCCAATCGGTGGTACAGTAGAAGATATTGATGATGAATATTCTGAAGATTACATGGATGATGAAGTCAATAGTCATCACGACATTGTACATCATGATATCGATGCTCACTCATCGAGTACCCTAGAGCACCTTCTTCCTTCCCATCATAAGGTATCGATTCCAAATGCCAGAGAAGGTATAATGGATATGAATGCAAATGAAATGCATCTAGATGAAGAAAATAGTAGGTTGTAATAAGAAAGAGAAATCATCTTTTTAGAATGGAAGGAGGAAAATCGTTCAGAATACAATAAAGACAGTACAGAATCACAGTCTAATGAATCCTCAGGTAATTAATCCAAAGCCATCGATGACTTTTAAACTTGTGGATAGATCCTCTGTTCCATCTGAGGTCGTCCTACCGTTGCCACTCGGCGTGGTGGCCTCTTCTATTTACCTCCCCCTCCGCTTCCCATAGATCGTCTCGGGTTCCACTCGAGGTCCAATCTAACTCTTCATTCCATCTCACCTTCATCTCCGCCACGATCTCTGGGAGTGGCTATACTCTTTAGAGATAGATAAATAGAAGAGGCCACCACGCCGAGTGGAAGATATGGTGGTAACCTCAGGTGGAATAGACAACGACTTGCTTATAAATTTTCTTTAGATCGAGTCGAGGGTAATACAACTAAGATAGCTGGTGGCGTGATTGGTTTATTATTGGTTCTTGGTGCGGGTGGTGGTTACATGTTGTATAAGAAGTGAGTTTATTGTATGGAACTGAATAGAAACTTCCAGGAAAAATTCCGGTGTAAATGATGCGGGTGATATTAATGGCGACTTTGCTGAGGGTGGCGTTAGACAAACTAATGAATCCGATGGTGGTGAAACGTATACAGTAGCAGATTTAGATGATGGCCTTTGGGGTGTATCAAATTAAAAATAAAAATGTTAATTGAAATTTAATGATTTTATCCATGAAATTTTGTGTTTTTATATTTTTTATAAGTTTTACATCATGTCGGATTTTGAAGACTAGTTGCCTCTACACATTCCCCAATCTCTTTAGGGACGACAGCCAAGTCAAATCCATCGTATACAAATTATCACTTATTAAAGACGTTAAACATAACGTTGATCGCATAAATAACCTAGATGTTATCAAATTCCATATTAATCAGTATCAAAATCTACTCGTTAACCTTTTAACACCGTGTATCAAAGACAAGATTCTAGTTAAGACTGAAAAGAAGGAACCTTCCAATGAATCAAATTCAAAAGAGGTATGATTGTATTTGATATTCACTCAAATTCAGGCTCCATTCGACTGGGAATATAAAATTTCCACCGAGAAAGAACCCATCACCTGTTCCATCATCTCCAATGTCTCACCCGGTACGTTTCCCGAATGAACAGGGCGAAATGAGCGAGCATAATGAATTCCACCTGATGTTAGTATGGCCGTTGCCACTAGGTCAGTCCTGCCGTCAGCTGTCCACCTGAGGTTACAACCACAGTTCCACTCGCCGTGGTGGCTTCTTCTAATTACCTATCTCTAAAGAGTAGAGCCACTCCCATAGATCGTGGCGGTGAAGAACGTACAGATTGACCTCGAGTGGAAGTGGACTACCCGTAGCTGATCTCAGGGAAGCGGAGGGGGAGTAAATAGAAGAGGCCACCACGGCGAGTGGAAAGACTTCAGGTGGAGAGCCTCCACTGCGAGTGGAAGAGGTAAATATAACATCGGGCGAAATAGAGCTACTTATTTGTCATACGGACATATATATATTATTAGGTACTGTAATGATGCGTCCTCGTGGTACTGATTATGACTATGTGGCATTGACAGCTTTGGCGAATTTATATCATCAAAGACCGGGTATACTAAAGACTTTATATCCTAATAACGATATTAAGAATCTTAATGAAGTCTATAAATATGCATCAAGTTACGTAAGTTTTCATAATTTCATCACTCTTAAATTAATTACGTTATGTAATGAAAAGTAAATAGAATTCTTGTCCCTCTGGGTAGAATATTTTATGTTCCTACGGGTTGACAAATTCTGTTCCTCTTCACTACCTTCGCCACGATCTCTGGGAGTGGCTTTACCCTTCAGGGATAGGTAATTGGAAGAAGGCTCCACGCCTAGTGGAAGATAAGGTTGTAACCTCAGGTGGAAGAGATGTCTATTCTTATGGGTTGGCACCTTCGTTCTTCCGGGTTTATAATAATAATAATATATAGACTTTATTGATGCGTTTATTAGTGGTGAATATGTACATTAGAATGTTGATATTATTGTCTGTATTATACGGTGGTTTACAATTATCATATGATTTTATATTGGATATAATGTCTGCAATTATAAGATCTAATATATTATGGGATCCAAGGGTTTATAATGTATGGTCGAGAATATATCATTCACCAATGCCAATGTTTATACTTACATTGAGGAAGATTTTATATACACTTATGGATGGATTATTAGCATTAGATGATGAATTCAAAGAATTATTATTAGATTTAGAATGTACTATGCTCAATCATGACATTAAAACTAGAAAAAATATTGAATATGTAATCGATAATAATGGTAGAATATTAAAACATAATAAAATATTTTAACTCTCCTCACCCTGAGTAAAATAATTAGCTAAATCCGCATCCAATCTACTCTTCATCGCATCACCACCCATGTAATTATCCAACTCCATATCCTATAATATACATTTAAACATTTATTAATATATAATATCTACACAATGTACAATCCAACTCTACTTTGTCTTGCATACAGCTCACCACCTGAGGTCCTTGCACTAGGCGTGGCGCCTTCTCTATTTATCTCCCCTTCCAGCTCCCGTAGATCGCTTCCAGGTTCTCCACCCGAGGTCCAACCACCAGACTTCCGCCACGATCTCCGGGAGTGGCTATACTCTTTAGAGATAGGTAATTAGAGAAGCTGTCTGCAAGACGAAGGAAAGGTGGACCTCAGGTAGAAGAGTTGGATTATACTTCAGGTGTAAGACCTATCGGTGGATAGTATCTTATTCCTTGAGTTCGTTAACATACCATTTGATCTTTAGTTTTGTTATTACTATTGTTATTGAATTTTTTTCGATTGAATCTTTTGAATGGTCTATAGAATCTTCTTTTGAAACTTGTATTTCTATTGACAAAGTTTCTTCTGTATCTGACTACAAATCCATTGTTTTTAGATCTTGTATTAATCCGATTATTATTATTATTATTGTTATTATTATTCGATAGATTTTTAGGAATCCTTTTAGTACCTTTTCTAAAATTTTTACGAACGTTTATATTTTCTGGAATATTGAGATTTTTTTTTTGTAAAAAAAAAGTTAATTGAACTTACGATTGAATCTATTACCGGGTTTAGTTACTCTAGTAATTTTTAAATTATTATTATTATTATTATTGGGTGTTTTAAACAAATTATTTCTTCTAACCATTATACAAATTTTAATAATTGATTTAATAATTATATTTTATTAAAAATCCATCTCTATAATAAGATTTTTATTATAAGAATTATAATATGTTGTGGGGACTTGATATTTAATTCTACACATTAATAATATAATTCTATAAGTATTATATTATAATTAATGTATAATATAATCTTATTATTATAGGGTATATGGATATGAACTGATTATAACAAATAAAATAATAATAATACTCATATATATAATCCAAAAAGATTAATATCAATTAAATTTAATAATAATATCATTAAATTAATTACTCACTTGTACCTGATCTTAATGTCTTTCTCTTAACCCTTCCAGGTCTAGCTCCACCAAATGGTGATGTCAATGCAAATTCTATATGCTTCTCTGAATCAACACGTACCATAAATGATGGAATGTCAACAATCTGACGATCAACACATACATGACGCTGTCTAATCAAACAACGTGCATGATGTATAGACTTTGCCAATCCTAATTTAAATACCTTAGTCTGTAACCTCCTCTCCATCAATTTAGATAATGTCAAACCCAATACAAAATCCAATTTACACTCATTCTCCGTCATTAAACCATAACGCATCATACGCCTCAATAATGCATCACCTAAAATTATAAATATATATATAATAAATTAAATTTATACAATCCACTCGAGGTCCGCCGTCAGCTCCTCCACCCGAGGTCCAATCCACCCCTGTTCCACTCGCCGTGGTGGCCTCTTCCAATTACCTATCCCTGAAGGGTAGAGCCACTCCCGGAGATCGTGGCGAAGGTGGAGTTAAGGATGTGTTGTACATGACCTCGAGTGGAGAACCCGCAGCTGATCTCAGGGAAGCGGAGGGGGAAGTAAATGGAAGAGCTGTCGGCAGGACGAATAGAGGTGGAAGTGGGAGGAGCTGTGGATTGGACCTCAGGTGGAATGGAAGACATATAGAAACATTAGATGGATTGTATTTCAATCTAAGTTGTTGTTTTATTTGTGTTGAACATACCTTGGAAGACTCTTTTAGAATCTTTTTGATCGAGTGTGAGTAGGTAACGCGCGACGGATCTGATTTTTGAAAGAACATATTGTACTCTCCAGACTTCACGTTTATTTTTAAGTCCGTATTCACCGATTAATTTAAGTTCTTGATCGAGGCGTTCCTAAGGTAGAAGATGATATGACGTTAAATTGGTGATGATATTCCATACCTTTTCAAAAGGCCTTTTAGGCTTTCTTGATGTTCTACTATAAGTTCTATAACTTCCTACCATTTTTATATTAAACAAAAATTTAAATTGAATTCAAATCTCAACTGATGCTGTGATCATAATCATACTCTACAATGGGGTATGTTGCGTATCATCAACTACTATACTGAATGGGGGAATGAAATATACACAGATGAATTATTAAGTATTATTAACATAAATATATAATATAATAATTATGAAATTATAATTTGTTTACTAGTACGAGTGTATATTGAAGGAAATCGTCGAGTAATTTGACATTTTGTAAATTATTTTCAAATACTTGTCTTTTCCAGTATTGTATGACCAATAATCTTAAATATGTAACTACAGTCTTCCAAACTACATCGCCAGTCTCGGTGTAATTTGAAGAGTTGTAATTAACTTTGATCATAAGTTGGCCATCATAAATATACATGATTTCCTCAGAAGTAACATATTTAACACGGAATTTATCATACAAAATCTCTTGTGATTTCAGATATTTAAATGATTGTTGTGCTAATATTATGAAAATCAGCCGATCTACCAGACACATTTGTGCCTTCCTAAGTTGATATAATATATTATTACCTTCTTTAGTAAAGACAGGTAATGTAGATGAATTAATTGAAATAATAAAATCATTTTTAATAAAATATGATACATTAGTTGGAAATGTTAATTTTGTCGATAACTTATCATATGATTCATAATAGGATAATAAACATTGTTGTGGTATGAATGGAGATGATAATTTATGTATTTCCCAAATCTCCCATAATTTTATATCTTCATCCAATAAAAAATTTATGTCATAAAATATTATAACAACACTGAAACTAGTTGGATAATCTAAATCTAGAGATGATATATCAACAAAATTGCGTTGATTTGTTAATACCTTGAAATGACATCTAATATTCGATAGAATATTCAGAAATTTTGTTTGAATTTTCAAGGACTTTTTTAATAATTCATTTATACTTTTTAATCTACTAATACATTTACTTAAATATTCATTCCTATTGAATATTGAATACTTTAGACATTTCGATTCATGTTTTGCTACTATATGCGATAATTGTAATCTATTTTCTGTTGTTAAATAATCAAATATTGATTTTAATTTCGTTAATATATTATGGCCATTTATCTGATCTAATTTAGCTTCATTCCATTCTAGAGATGTATCTTTGTCTAACCATAAACTTGATGCCATACATATTGTAGATCCTAATAAATACCAATTCTCACAATTTAATCGATGTAATTCATCACTATTCTCTATTGATACATCTTGATTATATATATGTTTAATCATAGGCTCCTTTATGATGTTACCATCAAGGTATCTAATCACACGATCATCTCCTACACCATATGATTCCAAACGAAATCCTACCATTTTTACATCATATCATCATTATTATAATCTATATTTACAAGTTATAACGCCTAGACATTTCCATATCAAGGTTAAAAGTGATGCGCGATGAAATAAATAAGTCGTATGGTGACTTGATATTATGTGATTTATAATTTACAAATTAAATGGATGAAATTGAAAAAAATAAATTTTTATATACCTAAAATCATTGGGTATAGGTGATTGAATGATAAGGAATAAATATAAAACATATTTAAATATTGGGCGTTTTATGGATTCCAAATGTGTAGATTGTACCTACACATCTGATATCTATACGTTTCAAACACTATAATTACAATACTAAATCTCAACCCTATAAGTTTCCCTGATCCTAAGGTATCAACTATAAGAAGTACTGTTCCCTTACCTCTAAGAAGATCAAATACCTATAAATCTTAGATTATAACATAAATCATCCATATTTATAAAATATTAAAGTCATGTGTGTATTAAAAGAGTGAGTACAAATTGACTTCATCGCTACTATACCAACTTCTATCTTCATTGTACAAAATGACTCAATTGTCCTCATGTAATCATTCATTATCTTCTCTTCTTTTTTGGTTTCCTTTCATCATCATCATATGAGATGTTATCATCATCTTCTTTAGCTCGTTCTTCTAATTCATCCCATGAAAGACCTTCTTCATCATCTTCATCTTCATATTCTTCTTCATCATCATCCTCATCAGCAAGTGATTCATCATCTTCATCAAACTCATCATCATCATCCTCTTCAGCATCTTCATCTGAATCATCAGCTGAATATTCTTCATCATCATCACCTAAATCTTCATCCTCCTCTTCTTCCTCTTCTTCACCTAAAAATCCATCAAATCCACCATTCTCTATAAATGATTCCACATCTTCCAATATCGTCTTTAATATATTCGTCCATTGAAGATTATTTTTACCCTCATACCATACAATCTCCAACTCATTCAACCAACGCTATATAAATAGATATGATTCAAAAAAAATTAATATACTCTATATTAAACTATAAATTCCTCCTATAAAGTTAACTACCTTCATTCAACTAACCTTTATATTATCAAGAAATTCTACAGGTATTAAATCTACCCTTTTAACAGGTTTAGAATAATCCTTATGTATAAATACCATATCAAAATTCCTCAAACCATGTTGAATACGCTCCAATGATATAATCTCTATATCATTCAATGATAATATAAACGGTGGCCATTCAACCAAATGAACCAAACAATTCGCCGTAGGTAATAACTCCACATTCGATTTCAATGGCACTCCAGTAAACATCAATTCTCTAAAATAAATATATATAAGAAGAAATATGAAATAAAACAGATAACCACGTTTTCATTCCATTCGCTGTTCCACCTGAGGTCCATCCGACGTCCATTAGGTCTAGGTAAATACACACCTTCTTTCGTCTTGCAGACAGCTCTCCTAATTACCTATCTCTAAAGAGTAGAGCCACTCCCAGAGATCGTGGCGGAGGTTAGTGAGGATTGGACCTCAAGTGGAACACCCGTAGCTGATCTCAGGGAAGCGAAGGGGGAAGTAAATAGGAGAGCTGTCTGCAAGAGAATGCGAGGTTGTAACCTCAGGTGGAACGACGAGTGTAAAGAGTATTGAATTTTTGTTGTGTAATGGGACGAACCTGTATGGTAGATCGATATTGATTTTGGAGATTTCATATACTTGTGTAACGAAATGTTTGAAATCGGTATTTAATTTTCTTCTGAGTTCACGTTCTCTCATTTCTTCCATGGTTTCATCTGGATCATTGTATGATCGGCCTCGGCGATTATCTAGATCATCAATTTGGGTACCAACTTCGCAATAGAATTGTACATCGAATGTTTTACGTTTACCAACCATAATAGGTGATTTTAGGTGGAAATGTAAAAGTACAATCAATTCACGTTCACAAGGTTGAAAAATAGCATGTTTAATATTAGAATATGTTATATCAACATTATCAACACGATCACGTGTATTAACTAAATATCTATAATAGTAATGAGTTAGATCAATAGAAGATGTAGAAATAATTATAAGTATAAATTATATATATTAATATAAACATACCGAAGTCCATTGTTATGTGCTTCAAGGAATCCAATAATTCTACGTGATCCATGTATATTTGGTCTAATCATTAAATCTTTTAATACTATTCTTCTACCAGATTTATTAAGCTGCAATTTTTCTTGTTCAGCTAAAAGTATAGTTGAATCATCACTTTCACGTTGTTTAATTTGTTTAAGTAAATCTTTAATACTACGAAAAACATCTTTAGAAAAAAAATTATAACACTAAATAATAATCAAAACATACTTTGAATATGCTTTACATCTTTTGATTTATATAATACCTCTTTAATAAATAAAGAATTCTCCTCAACCAAATCCGGTAATGGATTGAAATCACCACGTGTACTATAAGTATTCGAACCAGGTACTTGAAAATTTATACGTAATGTAAAAGTATTATTATCATCCTCCGAATTACAAGATACATTCTTTATTATCATCATACTAAATGGTAAATGATAACCATTCACAGGCAACATCACCACCTCATTACGCCAATCAACAAATATCTATATATATGATATATCCCAAATAATGAATGAAATAAATTTATCCATCGAATGTTATCCACCTGAGGTCCTTTCATTGTCTTGCAGACGGCTTCTTCTATCTAGTTCCCCTCGGATTCCCGTAGATCATCCTCGGTATAATGTCAACCCGGAATAAAGAAGGATTTCAACCCCTAAGAACAGGAATTCTACCCGGAGGAACAAAATATGTTAACCCGGGGAATAAAAGATATCTACTCCGAGGAACAGAAAAACTTCAACCCGGAAGAACAGACCTCAAGTGGACTACCCGCAGCTGATCTCAGGGAAGCGGAGGGGAAAGTAATTAGAAGAGCCACCACGGCGAGTGGAATGACCTCAGGTGGAGAGCTGACGGTAGGACGAAGGGAGGTGAATTGGACCTCGAGTGGATGATGGTTATTTGTGGAAATGAAAGAACATACTTTATGTGGTACTAGATCTGGTGAGAAAAGTTCTGGTCCGGAAAAGACGTGAATTTTATCCATTTTAATGACTTGTTTTTCTTTGTTTGTATCACCGAGGCCTCCGGTTTCTTTAAATCTTTTACTGATTTCTTCGATTTTTTTATTTCTGAGATCTTTTTGTTTAGAAATGAGTTCTAAATGTTCTTCTGATCCTGGTACTATACCTGCACGATCACGACTACGTAATCTAAAAATTATAAAAATAATTATATTTTATAATTATACCTTTCTTTAAGTATAACAGAATCAGCATCTTTTAATATTTGTGATGAGACTACAGGTTTTTTTTCAGTTTCCTCTTCTCCATCATCACTAACTTCATCCTCAAGTTCATATGATACATTCTCCAAACTCTTACTAACAGATGATGTCAATACATTCGTACCATCAGCTGATACATGTACTGTATCCGCTATCCAAATAGCAAACTTCTTCAAATCACCAATCTCAATCTCATTAAAACCAATTGATATATGAAATACCATACCATCCTCAATTATACACCTAAAATTATTAATTATAATATAAAAAATATTAGCTAATAACCCAAATAACTCAACTAATAAACAAATATCCACCTGAGGTTACAACCACCTTCCTTCATCCTGCCGTCAGCTCTTCTATTTACTTCCCCCTCAAGCTCCCGTAGATCGCTCTCGGGTATTACACTCGAGGTATCCACTTGAGGTCCAGTACTACTCTTCATTACATATCCACCTTCAACTTCGCCACGATCTCCGGGAGTGGTATTACCGTTTACGGGGAGTAAATTGGAGGAGGCCACCACGGCTAGTGGAAGACAAGGTTGTAACCTCAGATGGAAGCGAGTGAAAGAGAGTATGTGTATGTAATTTCTGTGTGATATTGAATGGAGCAAACGAACTTGTCATTGGTTTCTATGAGTGTGTAGTTATTATCTTTGAATTCTAGACCTATTGTGTGTCCTAGTGATCTTACAAGATTATTTTCAAATCCTTTTTTTTCTTTAGATACAAAATCAAATACACTTTTATATACAGAGGCAAATGTTACTCCTACTTTTAATTTATTCAGTGTGTAATCAAAAACTTTCGTAGCAAAATGATACATCTCCTTATGCCCCTATATTAATATATGTAAACCAACTCAAAGGAATATAACGACCGAATTATTATTCCATCATCTATCAACCTTTCTTCGTCTTGCAGACAGCTTTCTCTATTTAGTTGTCCCTTCGCTTCCCTGAGATCAGCTACGGGTGTAATTTTTAATAGAAGGATTAACGAGATTAAATTTAATTGTATGTTTATTTCCTTAAACATTCCCACATGTCCATTATATGGAATCCGTTCTCTAGCTTCATCAGGATCATTTTGTTCATCTGGACCTTTTATTTTAATAACTGCCATTCGATTACTGTTCCACAGTCTAGATAATATGAAACGTATTTTTTCAAATCTTCTATTAAAAATGTCACCCGTAGCTGATCTCAGGGAAGCGGAGGGGGAAGTAAATAGAGAGGGCACCACGCCTAGTGGAAAGACATCAAATGGAGAAGCTGACGGTAGGAATGTAACCTCGAGTGGAATACCTGGAAGCGATCTACGGGAGCTGGAAGGGGAAGTAAATAGAGAAGGCCACCACGGCGAGTGGAAGGAAAGGACCACAGGTGGAAGTGGAAAACAAGGTAGATAATGGTTTGATGTTTTGTTTATTCGGTTGATATATAAACTAACCTGAGTACCATCTAAAATGAGTGTTCTGGTAAGGCAGGCACAGAGTTCGGAATATTTGGTGCAGACTGAGATTAGTATACTACCGGGTTCATGTGAGAGATTATCGATAGTAGGTTTGACACCAATTCCGAGTGTGAATTTATTACCACTTTGAACATTACTATAAATGACTTCCATATCATTACGATTCATCTGAGATTATATGAGATGATGATTAGAATTCAAATTACATTATAACGTCGTTCCATTTTCTCTAAGAATTTATCATCATTATGTAATTCATATGATGATGATGTTATTGTTGCATGTGGTGTCTTAGCTTCAGAGTCTAAGATATTCTCAATTTGATTAATAAGATATGTCTTCATTACACTACATGCCAATTGAGATGCTTGTTTTTGTATTTCCTAATATATCAAATTCATTATTACATACTTCAATATACCAATTCAAAACTTGTACGTATCGATAGCATATTAGAGATATGTCGAGTCAAATCACGCTTTGTAAAACCCTCTACTATATTGTAACAACCATTCGCAAAATCACCCAATGGTTTCGGCTCATTGAATACACCAACCACTGGATTCTATAAAAAAAATGAAATAATAAAGAAGGGAGCAAACATAGTTAGCGCTCCACTCGAAGTCCAATCCTACTCTTCATCCACTAACCGTTCCACCTGAGGTTACAACCACCGTTGGTCTTGCAGACAGCTCCTTTATTTACCTACCCTTCCAGCTCCCGTAGATCGCTTACAGGTAGTCAACTTGAGGTCCAATAACTAACATCGCCACGATCTCCGGGAGTGACATTACTGTCTACGGGGAGGTAAATAGAAGAGCTGACGGCAGGATAGACCTCAGTTGGAGCACTTACTGCTTTTGTTAGGAAAACTAACATTGAAGTTGTCGAATATGTTTTTTAGCAATTCATCATCAGGTTGTCCGGGGACTCTATTAAATATCTTTACATTTTCGTACTTTTCTTTGATAGGTTCGAGATATGTGGCTGAATTATGCATCGTTGACGAGTATTGTCTTGGACATTACCTTTCTTGGCGGATGTCAAAATGTACCAAGTGCCATCTGTGGAAAATACGAATAACGTTTCAGGAAATTGGAACCCAGTGAGCCATAGTCTGAAATTTTTGGATTAGCATATTGGAAATACAGCAAAAATTACATACTGGAACATTTCTGATGATGTAGCATTGGCATCATTTTGTGTTTTACCCGTGCACACGAAAATCAAATCGACTTTATCATCAGTTAATTTATTGAATAATTCAGATAATTTCTTTAATTTCAGTACAACTTCTTCAAAGTTTATGGATACGCTGCGTTTAGCATCCGCCATTTCCAAATTTTAGGTATTGTACTATAGAATCTCAACAATAGAATCAGACCTACATAACGACATATTCCCAGCTAATGTAACGATGATATTCGATCAACCCTTGTAAATATCAAAGGTTCTGTAGTGTTAAATCAATAAAGTCATGAAAAATAATTTGTGATTTAAAATTCATTGATTTTTTTAATATTTATACCCCATTGTCTAATTATTTAAGCTGCTAAGAGTATCCATAAATTTCAAGCTTGTCCATTGATATACATTAAATTAGATTCTACACATACAACATAACAAATAGTGATAATAAATATTTAAAATATGTCATATGATGGTTCTGGTCGTATATACGTTGGAAATCTACCGGATAGTTGCACGGAGGATGATTTAAAAAGATTATTTAAAAAGTACGGTAAAGTGTTAAAATATCACATCAAACAATCATCAGCAGGTTTACCTTATGGATTTGTAGAATTTAGGGAACGGCGGGATGCTAAAGATGCTGTTAGAGGTAGGGACGGTTATGAATTTAATGGATGTAGATTAAGGGTGGAATTCCCGTTTAAATCGCTAAGGGCTACTAATAGAAAGGTAGATTTTAGATATTTCGTAGAGGTGTGTTAATATTTATGTATTATATTCATGTATCAGATAACGGGTCTACCGGGTAGTGTCAGTTGGCAAGAATTAAAGGATTATTTGAGTATCAGAGGTTTACGTTCACATGTCAATGTATTTCGTGATGGCAAGGCTGAAGTAGCATTTTGTTCCAGGGATGATATGGAATGTGCTATAGACAAGTACGATGGATCGAATTTTAGATCGCGCAATGGTAAATTGATTAATATTGATAAAATATTATTATTTAGGTGATAAAAATAAAATTCGTATTAAAGAAAAGGTAAAATCATGGAGAGATTCCGATGGACGTCGGCGTTATTCACGTGAACGTCGTCGACACAGGTCAAGATCTAGTAGTAGTCGGTGTAGTACGCATAGTTATTCGAATGATTGTCGTAATATGTCGCGTAAAGAAGATAAAAGACGCTCGAGGTCAGTGTCTCATTCGCGAAGATAGGTAGTTTAAAGAAATTGTACCGAGTGTAATATTGTATAATAAATGTGTATTCATTTCAATGGACTAATGGGTGCTTGTCATTGAAATGTATAAAAATAAATCGAGATAAAGTAATAAATAATAGAGTTTGAAATTTTTTACTCATTTGTAATCATTTGAGATTCATTATAGCTCGGCTTGAGGTACATTGTGATATGAATTGGGAAAACATTAAAAATGCGGATGTGTAAGATGATTGAAGGTGAACAAAACTTATCTGATAATATTAAGATGAGTAATGTAGAATGGGATAAGAAATGGCATTCAATGATGGATCATCATCGTACAAAAAAGGAGCAGACGGCTATGTTGTATGAGAAGATGAAGGAGAAACAGGAGATGGAAGAATGTATTGAATGCACTTTTAATCCTAAAAGTTTTACAAAATCATTAGTATCTTCTAATGAATTTAATGAGGAGTTGTTCTTACCTTTGATTAAGGAACGTGAGAATATAATGAAACAGCTTTCTAAGATAGATTCAGATGAGAAGAAGCGCATATTTGAATTGAGTCAAAAGATTTATAATGCTATTAATTCATGTCCTTTGGAAAAGTATAATGAGGAATTAACAAAAGTTTGTGAGTATTATCGTGATGAACGTCTAAAGGACATTTCCCAAATTAAGGGGTTACGCCTCGATATCGTAGGATTAATCCATGAACTTGAAAGGAAGTTTAATTTATTGTGTTGTAAAATATCAATCACACCAGATGAAGCTAATAGTATGGGTTTTAACATCGATGAATGCAAGAGGATTAAGGGAGAAATTTTGGAATCCATTGGCGGTTATGATTCATTGAAAGATAGATCGAAGATTACAAGGGAAATTGAGCGAATATTAAAATCTATTGATGTAAATAGAGGTAATTTATATAGAGGAGCCAAGTTGGTACCCAAATCAACCACTACATCTATAAATGAACCGAATGTAGGAAGAATGGTGAATGTACCATCTTTCGATGGTGGACGGGCGAGTGGTATGCCATCTTCTGATGTATGGAACTCTAGTAATATGCCATGGACTTCAGGTAATTTAGGATGGACATCGGGAAATGTAAAAACTGGGGTACCTCCTCATGGGTTCAATCGCCAAGTACCATTTTATCCAAATCAGCGACAATTTACTGCACAACAACCATTAGTTTATAGGTACCCCTCATTCCATACAATGAACAAGCGTCAAATGCCAATATATTACAATGGACAAGTTAAACAACCATTTTATGTACCAGTAGCACCTCATGGTAACATGGTCAATCGTAATGTAAATAGAAGGTGAAGTCTCAAGTCTTTCAGTTGCAATTTTACACTCTATAAATGCAGTTTTAATATTATTACTCTATTTTCTATATATAAATATAGGGTACTACCGTGAAGATATTAGTATATTGTTCATATATGAATGTAGTGTATTGAGTTTATACTAATTTTACTTATATAAAGTTTATTTAAAATTAATATTTAATAATAACATTTAATTTAATACTTGTAAATGATTATTGTGATACAATAAACATGGTATATTTATATTATAACTTGTATTCACTTCATTTACATGACAGGAACAGTACATTTGTCTATGGGGATAATTACCCAATTATTAAACTGGGTATAAAATAATTAAATTTGGAATGACATATACCTCAATTTATTTCTGATTCAATAAATTGCATATTAAAATGTTAAATTCCCTATAGTTCAACTGGTAAACTTATATGGCTGCAACTAGTATACTATACGACATGGAATTTCAGCATTTTAAAATGTATATAGCATTGTATAATTTATTCAACACTTGAAAATAATATATCATAGTTGGAGATTTTAAATATAGATTTAGTACGGAATGAAATTCATACGTCATCGAGATTTTTTGTAGGGCGGATTTGATGAGATCACATTATATAATTTGTTGTTTAATGTATTAAAGAATAATTTAATTGATATTCACTCTTGTAATGGAATTTTATATCATGGGTTATATTTTATGTATTTAATACACACTTATTAAATACTGAATTTTAATGTTATGGTGCACCCCACCATAAATATCGGGTTGTAAAATACTAAATTACATTTGATCAATAATGGATATTTTAGTAACATAAACATATACTATAGTAATAATAATATCATCTAATGGTACAAGGGTGATTATTATACAACTTCCACTTCCATCATCACATCTACCGTATACAGAATAACTAGGTGTTGGAGAATATTATAATTTACATGAGATTTTAGAAATTTTATAATTCATCATTAGATAGAGTACCTTCTTCAGTCAATTCTTGTGTTAAACGTTCAGCATATGCTCTTCCGGTCATTATTGAATTTATGAAACCAGATATAGAGTCCTATTATAAATGTTTAATGATTCATTTAGTAAAATACCTCATCAAAACTAGTTTTCATATGTAGAAATACACCCTTTGTTAAATTTAATCCCAATAAGGCTGGAAAATTCGATAACCCAAAAACTTGTTCCCATTGTTTATGATCATTTGCTATTAAAAATATGAAATTATATACTTGAACAAACCCAAAGTATAACAAAAACTAAATGGGGAATTAGAATTACGTTCCATGGCCTTTGAAATTATAGATAAATAATTATCCTTAGATTCAGATGGTAAGAAAAACAACAAACATAAAGGCCCACCGCATTGTTTTTTAAGGTCTTGTAGGTTATTCACCATAATGGGTGGCCCCATATTCTTGTAATATTTTCTAGCAAATGCTAATATATCCTCAGCATTTCTCTGACCATTGTAATCCATAACCTTCAACTTAGATTTGTCTCCTTGAGGGAACAACTTTATTGTAGGGTAACCCTATATATAATAAAATGTATATCATCCAAACAGATAGACTCAACAAAATATAGTCTACCTATAGATCCCCAACCTGAGATTACGTCCACTGTTCGTCTTGCAGACAGCTCTTCTATTTACCTATCTCTAAAGAGTAATGCCACTCCCGGAGATCGTGGCGGAGAGAAGTATAGTGATAGGACCACAGGTGGAACCTGGAAGCGATCTACGGGAGCTGGAAGTGGAAGTAAATAGAATAGGCCACCACGGCGAGTGGGAAGACAAGGATAGGACCTCAGGTGGATTATATAAATGCTTGCTAATACTTCGCTTGTGTAGACGTACTTTGATATTGTAATCGCTGGCGAGTGCCGTTTCTACGGTACAATCAACCCTTCCAACTTTTACTTTTTCAGCAACATTGGCCATTCTTGTCCATTCAGGTTCTAATTGTTTGCAATGACCGCACCAAGGAGCGTAGAACATAATTAACCTGTAATGTTCTAATTTGACAACGTTCAACTAACCATTGGTTATATTTATCATCCAATACGGTATTGAAATTGGAGGATGTCAACTGAATAACCGTACCAGATGCTTGAGATCCTCCAGAACCTTTAGGTTTTGAGGCCTTTGATCGAGCTGTATAAATAGTTACAAATAACCTTTCATCAACTCACCTTCACTTTGTCCAGTCAACTTTGACACTTTATCTTTCACATACTTATTCAACTTTTTCATGGCAAATGTGACTAAGGCGTCCAATGTTCTATTCTCATTATAATCTACAACTGTAGGATCATCGTATCCTAAGGGATGAAATGATTAAAACTATAGATACTGACCATTCCCTACGAAAATTTTGACGGTAGGAAATCCCTGCACATTATACTTCCTAGCTAAAGCCTCATCATCTACGGCTATAACTGGTATCACATCCTTCAAAACTTTGGCTACATCCTTATAGACCTTGGAGAAGTCTTTACAATGCGCGCACCTATAGATATAAATTCAAACCACAGGCATAAATATACCAATCCGCATAGAATTCCACAATTGATACACCATTTTTCTTGACTCTATTTAGAAACTCATCCGATTTTAACGAGAGCACATTCTGGTCCCCGTCATAGAGTGAACACTCAACAAGTTTTAGAGTAATGTACAGTAGACATGAACAAAGCTTCATTTTAACCGATTAAAAGTATTGAAATTTTATAATTCCAACAATTAAACTATAAATGTGTATGATATAGCGTAGAATCCAACGGTATATGTGTCACGGCCACACACTTGGGTCAGTAAATAAATAATGTATGGTAGCTCTGAATCCGAGGAAGATTATGATGATTTCGATGATCTTCCCAAATCATTAGAGCAAAAACAATACTCATCGCATAAATCTCGTGGTTCAAAAGTTTCTTATCGCAGTATTAAAAATCAAGTTGCTTTACGGTTACTACACCTGGGTAAACGATTATTGGCTGAGAACACTACAAGTAGTCATAATGAAGCTATAGATATTGCTACGGTATTTCTAAAGAGTATACCTCCAAGGGGTTATATACCTGAGGATCTGTTCACATTTATTGTATCGATTTTTCACATGTATGACTTAAATATATAACAATTCATAACTCAATAGGCATATTAATGATGATGCATCGTATAAATTATTCAATAAATTCATGTATATGGCTGCTGCCACCACTCCTCATCTGGTATTTGGATTTGCACATTAATCTAAGCTTCATAATTCAGCGTCCGTTGATTTTAGAACATACTGTTAGAGCATTGGCATTGAAGGGTAATATATCTAGTATAACTGATGAAGTTCAGAGGTATATTCAATTTATTCTATCCAAGAATCTTTAATTTATATATATAGGCGTTGTAGTGAATGGAACTTGGAAAAGCATGAAATTGCCAAGCATATGAAATGGGTTGTTAAGCATTTGGAGAATATAACAGATGAAGATTATATTTACAAGTCACAGGATTTTATGTATGCTTCACATTTAATAATCATAAATATTACTATAGAATTGAATTAGAAGACGTATTATGTACATATTTAAATCATAAACGTTTACCAAATCCTATTCTACTGGAATTATATATTAAAGTTTATGAAGTTAGAGCGTTGAAATTATTGAATGATTATATTAACACATTCCCAAAGATATCATTCCTACGTGTATATAGAATTGGTCTTGTTAATGTATGTTTCTGTATATTTAATTTAATATTTTTTTTTCAGAAAATATCAGATGCTATAGTGACTGAACAACTTGTAAGTTATTGGAAGTTGTATTATTTTTATATTAAAATAGGAAGATGATTTAACTATAGCTGTACAACAATCTGGGTATTTTTTTTATCTATAATTTATGTAATAATTAATTTATTAGATATTCTATAGAGACATTAAATCTATTAATTACCAATAAAAATAATATATCAAGGAAGTTTTTATTGAATTTATTATTTGAATTTATAGTTTGTTTATTATTTTTATACTTTATAAATTCTATAGATTGTAAAACCTAATGTAATTTTATTATGGAAGACATTACTCGAACATTTATTAGACAATACTTATAATTTTAATGGTATGCTCTTAATTATATCAATAATAACCACCAGATACTATGCAAATCGTCAATGATATCCTCAAAGAATCAAAATATAATCTATACAATAACTTCAAATGTAAGTCACAACCTATATTCCACTTGTAATTCCACATGAGGTCGTCCTGCCGTCAGCTTCTCTATTTATCTCCCCTTCCAGCTCCCGTGGATCGCTTCCAGGTTCCACTTGAGGTTTAAATCTAATCTCATCGAGATACGTCTAAAGTGATGAAGTCTATGTTTATGAGGATATCTCAATGAATATAAATTGGAATGAAGCAAGGTTTCTTAAACTCAATAAAATCATCAAATTCCTTTTGAATGAGATATTGACATTTAAATTTCATTAAATAATCATTCTTCAATCTTCATGAGTTTCCCCAGAAATTAAGGTTTTTCTTCAAATTTTCGAGGTAAAAATGAAGTAGTGGAATACAGTGATTGGACCTCAAGTGGACTACCCGTAGCTGATCTCTGGGAAGCGAAGGGGGAGGTAAATAGAAGAGGCCGCCACGGCGAGTGGAAAGGAACGACCTTAGGTGGAATGTTCATACGTTCGTTTATGTTATATTGTTTAAATTAATTTAATGGTATATTTGATTAGATCCGATTACTGGTCGTTTGGATTATGAATGTATTTATTATTATATGTTGGTTGGTTCATTTATATTAGATGAGGAAGATTATATATTATTTATTAGAGAATTGGAGAGGTTAGTTTGATATATTATTTAAGATTGATATTAATAGTATATATGATATAAAATTAAATAATAATGAGGAGTGTACAAAAGAGATTAATATATGGGATCGATATTTATTATTCCTTAAATATAGATTTAATAATATATCAATTATAATTTAATCTTCATGATTATGATTATTTTCTTCTACACTTCTAGTACGTGATCTTTCAGAATATGATCTACTACCTCTTGATTTACTTCTACTATCATCACGATGATATGTACGTTCATTTGGTGATGGACTTCTTCTACGATCATTATGTGATCTACTTCTACTGCGTTCATTTGGTGATGCACTTCTTCTACGTTCATTAGGTGATGGACTTCTTCTATTACGTTCACTAATTGATGGACTTCTTCTACGTTCATTATCAGATCCACTTCTTCTACGTTCATTATCAGATCCACTTCTTCTAATACTATCACGACTTCTACGATCATCACGATGTCTACTTCTACGATGATAACCATCACGTGATCTACTACGATGATATTCATCACGACGAATCTTAAATTAATTAAATCATTATATATATATAATAAAACATACTCTAATCCTACAAGAATCATCCGGAGTTACTAATTCTGTACCATCAAGTTTACGTAAAGCATATTTCATATCTGATTTATGAATAAAATCTACATAACCACGCTATAAAAATTATATTTATATATCATTATAATCATCAAAACTTACTCCATGATCTATATTCACATAACCAACTGGACCTGCCCTCCTCATATGATCCTTCAAATGCTGCCAACGACAACCATGAGGTAAATTACTTATTATCAAACGATAATCAGTCCTATAATTTCAATATATAATCCAATCAAATAAAATCTATATTATATCGTACATCTCTCCACCTGAGGTTACAATCCACCTTTCCTTCGTCTTGCAGACAGCTCTTCTAATTACCTCCCCGTAAACGGTATAGCCACTCCCAGAGATCGTGGCGAATGTAGTACTGGACCTCAAGTGGAATACCTGGAAGCGATCTACGGGAGCTGGAAGGGGAAGTAAATAAGGAAGCTGTCTGCAAGACCGACCTCAGATTTAACGGGTGGTGGAAGAGGTGAAGGTAGTTGTTGGACCTCGAGCGTAGCGACGAATAGAAGGCATTATCAATTGAGTTGTTATGGTATATTGGTACAAACCTTGTTGGTGGTGGGTATCTGGATCCGCGATCGTCATGATTACTATAGGATATGTTGATATGTGTTTTTGTGTATTACCTGATGTATCGGCGTGGTTTCTTTTCTCCAGCAAATTCGACACGTAGACGATACTTATCATATTCATAACCATCACGATGTTCTACTGCATCTTCAGCGGATCTGTAAAAATATGATAGATAAAGTTATATATAATTTAGATCATACCTGACACTATGGAATTCAATAAAAGCATATGAGGTATAATTTGAAGTTTTGCCATGCTTAATATCGATATCACGAATTTCACCATACTATTATAGAAATTTGAAGATAATATAATTATAATTAGTATACCTTATCAAATAAGTCACGGATATCACGTTCATCAACTTTCTCAGGTAAATTACCAACAAATACACAGGAAGGAGAACTATTACCTTTGCCACCTTTATAAACCATTCTTAATACTAATAGACTTGACTTATTAATTATTATTATTATCGTTAGATTCCATTCATCTATCAAATATATTAATATAATTAAACTATATATGGAACCTGGATCAAAATTAAATCTAAATTAAGACCAATTATTCTCCTTTATGGTAAATGTAATACAATACTCTATAGAAAAACCATTACATTAATGTTGGGTCAATACCTTGGGGACCTAGATGGGTAACAATAATATGGATCAACTATTACATGAATTTTAAAATTCGGATAAATTTTCTCGAAAATTAATTATTTACAATTTATTTATCGATTATAATTTCTATAAATTGCACATAATTATTTTTTTTAATGAATTTCTCTCTCATTACACCCATCACTCCATAATAACTCAGTCCCACAATTAGATTCTATCGAAGATCCTTCAATTACTAACTTCTCTCCATCTTATAGATAGCTCTCCCACCTGAGGTTACATCTACTGTCTTCTCCAGTTGTCTTCCACTCGCCGTGGAGGCCTCTTCTATATAGCTCCCCCTCCAGCTCCCGTAGATCACTTCCAGGTATTCCACATGAGGTCCGATGACTACTTTCTACACACATTACTTTGTCTTGCAGACAGCTTCTCTATTTAGTTATCCCTCCGCTTCCCTGAGATCAGCTGCGAGTACTCCACTCGAGGTTACACCACTACCTCCGCCACGATCTCCGGGAGTGGCTTTACTCTTTAGAGATATGTAATTGGAAGAAGCATCCACGGCTAGTGGAAGAGAGGTTGTAACATCAGGTGGAGAGCTGATGGCAGGACGAAAGAGTTGGTTGTAACCTCGGTGGAGTTGCAAGAAATGAGAGTTATATGGACATACGTAAAGGTAACATAAGTTGTAATGGTGAGTGGAACATATTTCAATCACTTTGTTCTTCCGGGTTCTGTGAGATTGATTTGGTTTCCTAATTTTACTGAAGTTTCGAGTCCGGTGTCAATACTGATGGAATAATCCAGCTCCCTTAATTTACTGGATCAATTAGATTTGACCTATTAAATCCATACGATTTGACAATTAAACCACGAAAAATTAGGGTTTGTGCCTCGATTTTTCGTTAGAATGTGTATTAGAGTGAGTGATTTCAAATGCCTCCGGGGTAGACGCTGAGTGTTTAGAATCGAAGAGACGTCCAATTGAGTGAATGAATATAGATAAAACTTAATAATTGATCTAGGTACCCGTAATTTATGTTGAATTTATCGATTACGATAGAGATTTTTGATGATTCGATGACATTATAGGATGAGTTGGCGATAGAGAGATGTGATGATGATATTGTGGAAAATATATCGATAAAACTTTAATAATGTGCGTAAATAATGCAGAAAATAGAAAATATATCGATGAGATGAGGTGAAATGATGATAAAGAGTTTCGATGATAGTATAGAGGTGATGATGACATTATAGGTACAAGTTGATATAAGTGAGAGTGGGATAGGGTTGGAAACAGGGTGAGATGTATAAGATTGAGGGTTAAATGTATAAAATTTAGTATGTTAAAGGGTATAGTGAGTAATAAGCCACCACAAATGATAAGAGACATGATACTGGGATCAACCCAATAATCTAGTATGATATAAGGCTAAGTATAGCCTTGGGCGGCAATATCCATGGGACTTTGTGTAATGCGTCGTAAAGGAGACTAATAAAAAGACGTTGTTATAAAGTCAATTAAAACAAATAATATTGTATAATTGTATGTATAACGATTGAAAAAATTATATCGTAATTAAATTTTTAAAGTGTTGTTTGTATATGTTTATTAAAAGTAGTCTATTTAATGTATAAAATAACAACTTGAAAGTATTTAAAATTATTATTAAATCATATTAATATTATCACACACTCGATATTGTTTTTTTTATTTCTAATAATTATTTCATCTTACTACATCCATCAAAGGTTATCTATCATAATGTTCTTTGTTCTTTCATCTCTTCCAATGGATGTTTTCTTTATTATTTCTTTGATAAAATAGTCTATTCATCCTTATTTGTTTACAAAAAAAGAATTTTTTTTTCATCATTTCGTTCAATATGAACACGAATAATATCAATCAATCTGTTGATATCAACAATGGAGCTAATGATGCTATCAATACAGATGTAATAAAAAGCGAAGATAATAATGAATCGCATGGGAATGAGCAGGGTGATCAATCAAATAATCCTCCTACTCAGACTGGTAATAATATACCACAACAACCGATGTATTATCAAAATCCAATGATGTATGCATATATGTATCCTCAAGGTCAGATGATGGGTAATCAAATGATGATGAATAATCCACAGATGATGAGAATGCCAAATGGAATGAGGCCGGGTGGAATGTATTATTATCCGATGCCTGTTTATAATCCTATGGGTGGTCAAGCGGCTACTCCTGGAAATACACAGCCGATGCATTCGAATATGCCTCCTCAGCAGGTGCAAAATTCACAGATGCAACAAAATCCTCAACTTCAGAATCCACAAATGCAGCAGCAGCAGATGGTTGGTATGAATCAGGGTCATGTACCTCAGTCGATGATGGTATCTAAGTTTATGCCTCAGTACAATGCATATTTGGATAGGATGCATGGACAGACTCCTACTGCAGGTCCTTCTACGAATGGTGGTGCTGTTACTGCTCCACCCCAGGATGCTGTGAATGGAACTCCGGAGGTTAAGGAGGAGGGTGAGAAGGAGGTAAAGGAAGAATTAACCAATGGTAATGCTCAGCGTCAGTTTCCATTTCCAAAGGGTCAGAGGATGCCGATGCCATTTGGTATGCCTATGCCTGGGTATGGTGTGAATATGGGTATGAATCCGATGATGTTTTATGGTCAACCTAGATTGATGGTTGGTAATGCTATAGAAGGTATTCCTGCTTTGAGATTGGCTAGTAGTCAATTTCAGAATGTTACTCAGATGTTAGATGCATTAGCTACTCAGCCTAAGAGGAGGCGTAAGCCTCAGCGTAGTAGGGATGATTCGAAGTCGGAGGATCCTGATTTTAAGAATGTATTACAGGAGTATTTTTCTGCTGATGGTAAGGATGAGAGTGACGATGAGTTTTTATTGGGTAGGGGTGTAAAATTTGCTGAATCAGGTAGTGTTCGTAGGAGTGGTAGGACTAGGGCTAAGAGTATGAAATATGATGATTATGCTGATAGTGATGCTGATATAATTGAGGAGCCTACTGTAAAGGTTTCTACTGCACCTAGGAGGAAGCGTGGTCCTGCTACTACTCCATATAAGAGGCAGCCTAAGCCTGTTGGTAATCCTTATGCTAAGCATAATTTTGTGACATATGAATCATCATCTGAACATTCTAATCAGGAATTTGATGTTGGTTATGTTGAGGGTGGTTCATTATCATTACGTAATCGTAAGCATCGTGTTAATTATGCTGAGATGGAGGATCAGGATTGGTCAGAGGAGGAGATGGATGATGAGGAGGGTGATTATCAGGTACAGAAGGAGCCGACTGGTGGTATAGATAGGATAATAAATCATAGGGTGAATGAAGATGGTGAGACGGAATATTTGATAAAATGGCAAGGATTTGCTCATATTCATAATACATGGGATGTATATGAGAATTTGAAGGAATATAATGGTATAAGGCGTTTGGATAATTATATTAAGAAATTGAAGCATTCTGAAGAGCGTCAAAAGTATATGAGTTTGGATGAGATAGAGCAAGAGAATATAGCTATAGGTTTACAACGTCAGATAGATGAGGATTCATTACAGGCTGAGCGTTTGGTATCACATTATATTGAAGAATCGACTGGTAAGACTATATATTTAGTAAAATGGCGTAGTTGTCCTTATGATCAATGTACTGAAGAGGAGGAGGATGTATTACGTGAGCATGGTTTTGATAATTTAATAAAATTATATCATGATAGAGAGGATAGGATATGTGGTGAGGGTGCACGTAATATACCATGGAATACACATTCTATTAGTTTAACAAAATTTGAGCCATATTTGGAGACACCATCATTTTTATGTACAAATGAGACTAGATCATTACGTGATTATCAATTAACAGGTTTGAATTGGATGGTGAATCGTATGAAGAGAGGATTAAGTGTATTATTAGCTGATGAAATGGGATTAGGTAAGACAGTACAGACTATAAGTTTGGTTGGACATTTTATGTATAAAGAATATTTGATAGGTCCATATTTAGTAATAGTACCACAATCTACTATAGATAATTGGATGCGTGAATTTGAGATGTGGTTACCACAAGCAAATACAGTATGTTATTATGGTAATGCTACAGCACGTGAGATAATACGTCATCGTGAATTAACAAAAGTATATGTACCAGGTAAAGGTGAGCGTTATAAATGTGATGTATGTATAACAACACCATCGATAATAAATGCTCCAATAGATTTAGAATTTTTACGTAGGATATCATGGCAATTGATGGTAGTAGATGAAGCTCATCAATTAAAAAATAAGAATTCTAAACGTTTTGTAGAATTGATGCAATTTATGGCAGATTATAAATTATTATTAAGTGGTACACCATTACATAATAATTTAGAAGAGTTATGGACATTATTACATTTTATAAATCCACAGATATATACATATTATGAAGATTTTAGACGTCGTTATAATGATGTAGAGAATCCATCAGCTATTGGTGAGAATAAACAGAAGCAATTATTATCATTACAACAAGAATTACATGAATTTGTATTAAGACGTGTAAAAAAAGATGTAGAGAAATCATTACCTAATAAAGTAGAACGTATATTACGTGTAGAATTAAGTCCTATGCAGATAGAATGGTATAAGAATATATTAGCTAGAAATTATGAAGAATTAGCTAAGAATAGTGGTGGTTCACGTAGTTCATTACAAAATATATGTATGGAATTAAAAAAAGTATGTAATCATCCATTTTTATGTTATGAACCAGAAGATCGTCAACAATGGTTACAAGGTTTAGTATATGGTAGTGGTAAGATATGTTTATTAGAAAAATTATTATTACGTTTAAAAGAGAAGGGTCATCGTGTATTAATATTTAGTCAAATGGTTAGGATGTTAAATATAATAAGTGAATATTTAACATTAAGAGGTTTTAAACATCAACGTTTAGATGGTACAATGGGTAAAGAGGTTAGAAAAAAAGCAATGGATCATTTTAATGATCCAAATTCTGATGATTTTTGTTTCCTCTTATCAACAAAAGCTGGTGGTTTAGGTATAAATTTAACAACAGCTGATACAGTTATAATATATGATAGTGATTGGAATCCACAAAATGATTTACAAGCTGAAGCACGTGCACATAGGATTGGACAAACAAAAACAGTACAAATATATAGATTAGTTACAAAAGATTCAATAGAACAAACAATATTAGAACGTGCTAAAACAAAAATGGTATTAGATACACTTGTTGTACAGGGGTTAAATAAAAAATCTGATGCTGTTGTATTTCAAGATGATAATAATAATAATAACAAAAGTGGATTTTCAAGAGAAGAATTAGCAAAAATATTAAAATTTGGTGCTAGTAAATTATGGAATACAGCAAATCCAAATACAGATGATAATTTTGATAGATTAGATATAGATTTAGATAAAGTATTAGAAGAAGCTGAAATAACAAATAATAATGATAGTGATTTAGCAGCTGATTTATTAAGTTCATATACAAATATAACAGAATTTAGATATGAACCACCAGAAGGACAAATAGAATTAACAATGGAAAATGATAAAGAATTTTGGGAAGCAACAATACCATTAGAAGAACGTGTTAAATTAAAAAAGAAAAAAGAAGAAGAATTATTAGTATTAGGACCTAGAAGAACAAGAGCAAAAGATGT
This sequence comes from Cytauxzoon felis, assembly GCA_020283715.1. Classification (NCBI taxonomy): domain Eukaryota; phylum Apicomplexa; class Aconoidasida; order Piroplasmida; family Theileriidae; genus Cytauxzoon; species Cytauxzoon felis. Next base: position 43,838 of record JAIQCW010000320.1, read on the forward strand.
TAGTGGTACAATGGAAACTGATGATTTTACTGATGATGAAGGTGATTTAGATTTTCAACCTAGAAGACGTGGTAAATTATTAACATTAGATGATCAAGATATAGAAAATAATTTAAAAAAACGTGGTCCAAAAAGATCTAAAAAAGTTATACTTACTATTAAAGATAAAATAAAAATACATCGTTCATTATCAAAATTTGGTGTACCAGAATTAAGATTAAAAGATATACATAATGATTCTAAATTACATAAAGTTGATGCTAGAGTTGTATTAAATGAATGTCAAAATCTTATTGATATGTGTAAAGCTAAATTACAACAAGATGATATACATGATGATAATCTATCTATTATAGATGATGATGAATCTAGTACATCTGGTATTAAAAAAAGACCTAGAAGATCAACTAAAACTATTGAAATTGGTGATGTTAAAATATCACCAATAGATTTCTTAGAAAAAATGAAATTATTAGAATCATTAGAATATTGGGGTAGAAATCAAGCTGGACCTAATTGGGCCAAATTAGATTCTAATGAATTATCTGTACCACAAATCATCATCGATCATATGTCAGAAGGTAAAGAACAATGGAATAATAATGATTGTGTCAATCTACTCAAATTAATACATTTACATGGTTATGGTTATTGGACACTCATGTGCGCTGATAAACAATTATGCACAGGGATACTCAAAGATCTTAAACATGATCGAGCCAAATCCAGATGTATACGATTACTCAAATTACTCACCGAATGGAAAGATGGAGAACTCAAACCTAAACCACCCAAATCATCCAGAAAACGTAATGAACATATCGATAACTATGATATATCCAATCCATCCGAGGTCCAATCCAACTCTGTTCCACTAGACGTCCCACCTGATGTTACAACCTCGCGTTCTCCTGCCGTCAGCTCTTCTAATTTGTTATCCCCAAGGGGTAAAGCCACTCCCGGAGATCGTGGCGAAGGAGAGGGTAGA